>JAVQKC010003015.1:0-13289 GCA_036025475.1 Philypnodon macrostomus
AAGCGGCCGAAATGAATTTTCAGTCACTCGGGAGGAGCTCGGAGTAGAGCCGCTGCTCCTCCACATCGAGAGGAGTCAGCTGAGGTGGCTCGGGCATCTGTTTCGGATGCCCCCTGGACGCTTTCCCCGGGAGGTGTTTCAGGCAGGTCCCACTGGAAGGAGGCCCCGGGGTAGACCCAGGACACACTGGAGGGACTATGTCTCTCGGCTGGCCTGGGAACGCCTCGGGATTCCTCCGGAAGAGCTGGAGGAAGTGTCTGGGGAGTGGGAAGTCTGGGTGTCCCTGTTTAGACTGCTGCCTCCGCGACCCCGCCCCGGATAAGCAGAAGAAGATGGATGGATAAAATACTTAAAAACATGTTACCTGAGTAAAAATACAAAATATAGGAATAAGAGTGTAGAATTTACTTCCATACCTGAGGAGTTTAACTAGTACTGTGAATATTACTACCATAATTCTACTACTACTAGACAGGATCAGAATTATAAAGTGCTTCTTTTGGTAGATTTTTGGTTTTCAAAAAAAATTTATTAAAACAGCAATTTTACCTACAATGGAGGTCAATAGGTCATTCATATTACAGCCTTGAAAGTACAGAACATTGTTTTTCACGCCGCACTTAAGTATGCTGATAATACTACATCTGTTATGATCTGTGCATATCATCAGCCATTACTAATGTCACTCAGAGCGTTTTCTTAATGTGGGGATATAAATAAAGCAATCAGACAGGTGAAGTCTTAAAGGCACACCAACATTCACCTCATATTATAAGTGCTTATTGGCAGAGAAAAGAAAATGAAAGATGCCATCTGCTGCTTTTCAGCCTTAGATAAGCACTTTCACCATCTACTGTGAACTACTCACTGTGTAGGTGAGGCTGATACAGACTTATTAAGTCTTTAAATAGCGCATTATGACACATGGACTAAATTTGCACTGGGAAGCCTGAGTAAGTCCCTTGGCCAATGCAGTAAGATATAAAAAAAAAATACCGGGTTAAAAATTATATAGAAGGGACAGTTGACATCTTTATAGGATGTTTTCCACTTGGTTACCCTCACTGGCCACTTAGATACCCTCACTGGCCACTTTATTAGGTAGACCTCGTACCTAGAAGCACAAAAAGTTGAGTGGACAATATTGACTCGATTGTAACAGCCTTTTTTGTACCAGTTGCAGATTAATGCATCAAATATGAATCATTCAATGTGCTGTTCAGCCCACTCTCACAGTCTGAGTCATGGGTAATAGGTTCCAGAAACAGGTATTTGCATCTAAAGACCAAGTTCCTTTTTAACAAAGATATCTGGGAAAGGTAGAGATTGCAAGTCTACCACCATTGTGCAGTTTACACGGACTCAGATCAATGTTACCTACAACACTGATATACTGGTACTGTGTCACAATAGGGGGTGGGCAATATGGTAAAAATATCATAACAATCATGATTTTATCACAATTTCAGTTAACTTTGATGACTACTGCTTCATAAAACCAATGAATCCAATGTTCATCCAATTACTATTTCCTTTTTTTGAATTAATATGAACACTGGCATTGTTACAGTTCGATTTTTTATTTCCATATCTCTCACCCCTGACTGATAGAACACAATTTAATCAGTACTTCAAAACTGCATATATTCTTCCCATTACAGTGCTATACTGTCTCTGTTGTTAAAAGGTGTAGCCATTGACCTCACCTCAGCTAACAATGGTGTGTAAAATGCAATTAATAATGAAAACAAAGGGTTGAAAATGTGGGTAGAATGACGACAATATAATACAAACACAATAAAAAGGTCCATTGTTTAGATGAAAAGACAAACACTATAAAATAAACTCTGATTTGAGAGGCCAGTGGATGAACTGAAACCCGAAGTTTTTAAAGTCCAGACTACCGTTTGAACTAAATCATCTGAACAATGGCCAGTTAGCCACAGGCACATATACAGACAAAAATGTACTCACATTCATGACATATTAGGGATGGGCGATATGGACTAAAAATGACAACTGGGAAAGTCTAAATTCAGGATCACACAATCCAATAAACATAATATTTGTGGATTAATAAATACAATTAAAACTGTTATTTCTATGTTGAGTTCTTAGTTTCAAAAGACTAAAACATGTTTACAGAATATCAGTATCGGAATCATCATTTCATATTGGTGCATCCCTAAGTCTAGAATTTATCCCGATAAACAGAATTGCGAGACACATGAATACAGCCGGTTGAATTAATTTCATTTCTGCTCCATCAACTTTAATTCTAATTAAAAATAATGTTAGTTTAATTTGTTTGTTATCTATGTGTAACTTTGAGATACACTGGGGAAACGTTTTGAATCAGTTACATGTGTATAGGCCATTCATTTATCAGTATGCAATATCCATTCATCCATCCATTTGCTTCCGCTTGTCCGAAACCAGGTCGCAGAGGCAGCAGTCTAAGCAGGGAAATCCCGCCTTCGACCGCCACCCAATCCACACTGCACCATGGTACCTCCCGCGGGTGGTGGGTCCACGGGAGGGCCTGACAGCGTGTGCACGGGCGGGGACTCAAGTATGCAATATCACAGTATTAAATTGTATTTTTACAATGCTACTGGATGTGTACATGTATACCATTAATGAAAAGAGCTTTAAAAGAGCAGAAAAACACAGCTGCTTTATTTTGAAAGAGGCCCACATTGCCTGGGTACTTCCTGTGCACAGCTTTACAGTGTTACACGCTACAATAAGAATATAATAAGAAAAACGTCAGTGGAAATATTTTCACTGTGGTTTTAAAGTTTAGAGCTCATATAATAATGCATCTGCTGTGAGTGAGATTTGGACAACTACAGGATAAACTACCTGACAGAACTCAAGGATGTACCGGTGAAATTGAGACGTTTATGTGCGCTGTAGTGTTTTGTGTTAGGTCACAAACTGCAGCTGTTGTGGGAGCAGTAAGTGTCATTAAGACAAGAAATAAATCTATGTGTTAATTAGAGCAGCCTCGTGTTCAGTAATAATCCCCTACACTTTATCTTGGGCAAGTTTGGTTTTGCTCTGCACATGAGATGAGCTGTCACGCTAAAGATACTCGGCTTATCATTCATACCGGCAGAAGCAAACGACTATCCCCATGTACAGTATTTCTACATGCATGTCTTTGGGCAATGGGTGGATGTCGTAGCATCTGGAGAAAAGCCACAGTACCTTGCTAGTACATTTTTATAAACATGATTCACATTATAACACAGTGCATTGCCAGAACAGCCAGTATTCTTCATTAGTTAAGTTGAAGCGTAGCCCAGTAAATGCTGTTAGGTAGACTCCCTGCACTGGGAATGCCACACACATTGAGATAAGTGTACACAGCTCCTCTGTTATCTTCTACTGTGAGAGCTAACCACCACTGAAGGATTTAATTGAGCGCTGCATCCCAGGAAAATCTTGAGCATAGCGGATACTATCTCATGATGTCCTCACAGCATCTCATCTGCGGGGACTTGTGGTTAGGGATTAGAGGAAATACAGACGTGATTCAGAGGCAGCCAAGAAGGGCCGCCAGTAAAGACAAAGACAGCAGCTGCACTGTAAAATATGAAAATCCTTCTCATGACTATTCTAGGAAGCATGTGATGATGGAGCGGGGACAGCAATTGTGCACTGCAGTTTTTATACTTGTGTAAGCAACAATATGAGCAATTTAACATCTATTTAAATGCCTGATGCCTGACACAATCCATTATTAATCATCATCACAGTGTATGGAAAATACAAGCATCATGAAATCATTTTCTTTACAAGATTTATAAGCCAGTTTGTCCTGTTGTATTTGTATAAAGCAGCCCATTGGTCAGCAGCAGAGTAAACAAATCAAGTGTATTGCGAGATATGGCTCAGGTTCTGTGCTGAGTGGGTCTCTGGAGACGTACATTAAGTGTTCGGTTACAAGAACATTTTCATCAGCTCAGAGCTTCACTGGCAGGAAAATGTCTGATCTACTGTTCCTGGTCTATACTTAGACAAGACTAGCAGTCACACAGCACTGAGTAAAAAAACAGATACAACAATAATAATGACAGACTACTGTAGATTAGTGGCTTTATATTGGTGTGGTTTCCTGGCTCTACGCATTTATATATGTTGTACTTAAAAGAAAAAGCAGCTTGAGTGGAGGACATGTTTATAAGGACCTCATAACAGTATTCGGAAAGTGAAAATCTTTTACTTTAGTCCCTCCCTGGCCTTTACAGATGACCTACTTTACATCACTGACATGAGGCAATTATTTTTTTACTGTTATGGTATTTCCCTCTTCTGGGTCCACCTACTGTTTTATATAGCAGTCTCCAAATATACAGAAAGAATGAAAACAATACTTCCCAGTTTAATTTATTATTTCTTTGAGCTTTTGCCAAAACCGTAAATAAAGTGTCTTGCAAGATTGTTAAACTGACCAGAGACTTTCAGAGACAGAGCTATCATTCTTGGGTGACGTTAAAGCCTCGTTCACACAGCACAGCAACACCTCAATTGCATTAACTGTGAAGCTGTTTAATTAGGGTCTCTAGTTTAATATTAAGCCAGCTTACTTTACTTAAGTATATTTTAGAATAGGTACTTTTACTTTTTTGGAGCAAATATATGTAGACCAAATATATCTTCAGTTTTACAAATCAGAACTATTCTTTATCATAATCCTCCACAGTACACAGACACATTCAATCAGTGTCTAATACTTTTACCTTTAAGTACATTTTAAAGTAATACTTCACTTTCACGTTTTGTGATACTTCTACTTAGTAAATTGATGGCCCCTTTACCTGTACTTTTATTTAATAAAATTGAGTAATTTCTCCACCACTGAAAGCAGGCAATAAGGCATGTGCATTTCTTATATTTTCAGTACTGACATCAGACACAATCCAATGAATCCCAACCTGTGCTGACGTGGAATAGTAGACCGATTGTAAACAAGTAATAGACTTTACTCTACTCGAGCCCATCCACTAATCACATGCAGTTATCTGACACCACAGCTCCGTACAGCTCAGTACAGAGTGAAGAGCCCATGCTGCAGGTTACAAGCTGAGCTGAATTTCAGGTTCTATATGGATCTGCAAAGTCTGCTCTTGTTAGTGATTCATTGACAAGGACGAGATGCTGCTTGTGTGGTCAGGAGGCCCTACAGACTGAAGTAAAAGACAGGGCCCCCCGCGTTGCCTTTTTCTAATGCATAGATTTTCTCAGGAGCTCCACCACCTGCACTCCAACAGTGCAGTCGGACTTACAGGCAGAGGTCAATACGTTTTATACAGGAGGCGGTGGAGCAATTATATTTTTGCATTTCATCTGTAACCACAAGCTCAGATCAGTTCTTCCCACCAGATAAAAATGGTTACAATCAACAGTCCAAAATGTATTATTTATTTATAGATATTCTAGTATAGGAATTTTCACCTCCAAAGCAAATATAAAAAAAATAGCCCCCGATTTAACACCTGAAAGCTCAGTGGAAGTCTCCGGTGATGTGGTGTCAGATGTTGTGGTTTTCACGAGTCTTAATTGTATCCCTTCAGTATTCCTGTTATGTGTTAATAATATACCAGCTGCATCCGAGGACGGCTGCTGTTGCCTGGTGACACGAGTTCATTTAAATTTATGCAGCCATGGAAAACCATCATCCTTTGACATCCAAAAAGGTGTTAAACCAACAGATACTTCTCCAGCCTCACTCTAATGTGAGAAATAATCATCTTTTTCTGAATCTGTGCTGTATTCAAAAGTATTGAAGTGCTGTATTCAAAAGTATTTTCTCCCAGGCGAGGCTGGTTTCAACTACAATGGAACATCTTCAGTGGGTCATGGTGCTTAGACAGACTCATTTCCTGATTTACAGTATTTCTTTTTAATCCCAAAACTGTGTCAAGAAAATAAGTCACTAACATAAAAACGGACGCATTACACAAATTGAGCCTAGCATGATGAGTACCTGCCAAATAAGCAGCCCCATGTGTAATAACCTGTTGTGCAAAGTGTTCACTTTCTGCCGAATATAGGAACAGGTGTAAAATGATGATGCAAGTGGCCAAAAACACTGCCATGCGCACAGTATTATGTGTATGTGAGAAACAGCTGCTAAATAGTAGCAAAGCAATTATTCCTGACTAATGCAGAGAGCTGAGTCACAGGCTCTGATCATCAGATCAATGTTTGGAGATGCAAAACAATAATTATTGCAAGTCAGTCTAAATTTGTCTGGGGCGTATAGAAGAATGAGGGTGAACAAGGAGACTGAGCTGGTATAATGTCACAACAATTAATTACTATCCAGGCACAAACTAGTGTACACTTTGTGCCAGCCCCAAACCTGGATAGATAAACAGGACTGTGAATGACTAATGAAGAATTACACTGGCTCTGAATTTCAAGTCTGGCTGTTAGGAGCATGATGTCAGAAACAGATTTGCTTATAGATCTGCAATTGATGACTGAGACCCATCCATTTTCTTCCGCTTGTCCGAAACCGGGTCGCGGAGGCAGCAGTCTAAGCAGGGAACTCCCACCTTCGACCACCGCCTGATCCACATTGCATCAGCCCTTTATGGTACCTCCCGCAGGTGGTGGGTCCACGGGAGGGCCTGACAGCGTGTGCACGGGCGGGGACTCAAACCACTGACCCTCCGGTTGAAGGGCGAGCATCTACCCACTGCACCACCGCCGCGGCATGACTGAGGCCATTATATTTAATTTATATATTTATTTTATATTTAAGTGCAGATACAAAAATATAGCCTGATAGCCCTGTAGTCTTTGCTCCTTGATTACAATCTCAGCTGATGGCACTATAGAAGGTAGTCTAATGGCAGCCTCTTTGCTGTACCCAAGTTTACAGCCGTAATAATAAGTGCCCATGCTGAGGACCACTGCTGAAATCAAGTATTGCCTCCAATTAGGTCACTTCAACTGTGGAGAGGCTGCATTTGATCCAGGCCTGGTGCTCCACATGATTTAGCACTGCTGTCTGTAGCCTCTGAGGTCTGCACAAAGTTAAACAGGAGCACAATCTGCACACCCCACTTTTAATTAATAACTTCATCAGTGTTAGAAGAGCAACAAGCCTTCAGGCGCTAATGGCTCAAAGAAATCTGGTGGAGTGGAAGCACCTTTGATAAAAACAAGAGACATGAAGGAGGCTCTGAAAATGTGGTGGCTATTGTAATGCAAGGTATGGAATTATGGAAGTATTTATTGGGTCCCAGGTGCTTAGAGCCTATCCTAGCAAAAAACTTTGGGCCATAGGCGGGGTGCACATTGAACAGACAATGGCTGGTTAGTTGCAGGGCATACACTAGAAGACTGCCATTGACTTAAGGGATGGCAGAGGCTAAGAAGATAGATGCTCCAGACAGTTCATACTCCTGTGTCCTTGGGCAAGACACCAAAACCTTGCCTGAATGTTTAAGATTGGTATTGTTATGGCTGCTGTCAGTCAATCCTAAGGTAGCTATTATTATTGCTTTCTAACTAGTGATGCGATATATGTGGACGATGTTGTTCTTAAAGAATCATTTCTAATATTTAGGTTAAGGAACAGCCAGAGAAATAAAAGACCATTGGAAAAGTCTAAATTCATTTTGTATTGTATTGTAAGAGTCGAAAGATGCTGCTCCGCCGTCTCTGAGATGTAACTCTTACATGCCCAAGTTCAGATGGTGAAGATTGAACGGTAAAGACAGAATTCGGCCAGTTCACGTCAAAGTGCATTTATGACAAGTTCAGTGATAAAAAACACACGTAAAGTTGTCATGATCATGGAGCCAGACTCAGTGCAGTCTAAAACCGTTCTGAGAGTGACCTCCTGATCTAAGAGCAGAATTGTTTTTCATCAAACTCTTGAGTCTTCTCCCATTGGTTGGTCATACGCAGATGGGATGTCATCTTTTCCCTAGAGCGGCCTATTGTTGACAACTAGCTACCCCACCTGCATCCACTCAGTACACTGAGCTCAACATTGCGACCTTGGAGAGAGGAGGAGTGAAATCCAAACTAAATACAAGGAATGATTTACAGCCTGGGAAACCAGAGGATTGAGTACCATACAAGGAGCGAATTTACTAGTAGCCTCTTGACTGAAGCTTACTATAAGCATAATGTAGTGTAAGCGGGCCATCCTATCAGTATCAACCAAGAAATTTCATATCAATGCGTCCCTACTTCTAAATCATCCACTATTGGCAGCTTGGTTTTTGTATGGAAACATTATGAGAAATGACAATAAAGCATATATGCATCTGGAGAGAACTCGCAGTAACACGGAGAGGACATGCAGACTCTACTTGAGAGATTGTGCGTTATCCAGTTTAAGAATCAAACCTAGAAGCACTAACCACTCCTCGCACCTCTGAAATAGATTGTAATTCATAATCTCATGAACTTCAAATCGGTTTGAGCCACAGGGTGTCAAAAACCAATACAAGCTCGCAACCACCCCTTGTGTATTGTTTATTTTACCACAAAAAAATATTCTCCACACCGAGTGAAGGCTCTGAGATGATTACATGCTTTTATTTCCTCCTTGCAGCAACAAATGGGAATGAAATGATCTCTTGTGGTGATAGATGAGAAAATCATTACACTATGCCTGCTGGCTGATTTACCCCTTTTATCTCCCATTTAAAAAAGCAGACTACCTAGTAACAGTAGCGGGGTGCAAAAGACAACATTCAATTTCAACTTCAGATCTCTGAGTAGGATTGTGTTTTGGTGAAGCAGGAAACTCTGGGACAATGGCTCGCAGCGAATAGAGATGAGGGTTTAACAGCATGCAGGCTCAACACCTGAATCAAAGTGTATGTAATCTTAATGCCCTGAGCTTTATGTTTTTGTAGTGTTTTACTTGTGTGCCACTTTATTAGGTAGATCTTGTACCCAATAACATCCCACCAATGCTACGGTGTTCTGCTGCTGTAGCCAACCTCCTTCATGCTTTGTAATATTGTGCGTTTAGAGATGATCATGAGTGGTTATCTGAGCTAATGTTGCCTTCCTATTATTTCAGACCAGTCTCGGACGCATCATTTTTGCTCTCAGAATAATCCACCAGGCACCAAAATCCAAGTCACTCAAATTATCTGTCAAAAGGTGAACCTAATAAAGTGGCAAGTGAATGTACCTAATGTTCAATATGTGCCATAGATTTGACTAATTACAAGGTATGAAAGAATTCAGTAATCTACAGTCGCTAAATGGTTAAATGATTGTACTCTGTTTATACATTAGTTTATAGTTTTGGTGCTAAAGTAGGTCATCAAAGAGAGCAAGGGCAGCATCATTATCTCCTGGTTATCTATGCTCTATGTAAAGTAGAGCACTGGCCTATAACTGTCGAGGAGCCAAGTCAAGTTTCAACAAGTTTCAAGTGTGAAGGCAGTGGCGGTTCATCAATGTCAGAATCCTTAGACAGCAGAATTTTATAATAGATTGAAATTATTCAGATCACATTTTCAAGCCGTTAATATTCACCCCAGGATTCAGTATTACACTAGTATGACTGTATCGTCCCAATGATGGAGGGGTTGATACGGAGTGAGAAAATGGTATAAATAAATGTGTACGTCTATGTCATAAATGATGTGTGAGTAAGCAGTGTACGAACGTCAGAAGTCAGTGTTTAGTTATAAGACAAATGAATCACGTTTTTCTGTTTTTAAATTTAGACCGTATAAAATGCTGTATGTATCCATCTGTCCATGTACACATCATTGTCGTGCGATGCATTTGCACATTGTGACTGTATTGACTAATGAGAGAAACAGAAAATAGCACTCTGACTCACAGTATCTTAATTATTTATGGCAGTTTAGTCAACTACACTGGCAAAGTAGAAGAACTACTGTATACTTTTCACATATCCAGGTATTAAATTATTATTTATTATATTTGGGGTGGGTTGAATATCACAATATTATTAACTTCCCTTAGAGATAGGGTGAGAAGCTCGGTCACTCGGGAGGAGCTCAGTGTAGAGCGGCTGCTACACATATAGGAGACATTTTTCGGATGCCACCTGGACGCCTGAACGGGCATGTCCCACCGGGAGGAGACCCCGGGGAAGACCCAGGACACGTTGGAGGAATTATATCTCTCGGCTGGCCTGGAAACACCTTTGAGTCCCCTGGAAAGTACTGGAGGAAGTGCCTGGGGAGTGGGAAGGCGAGGCATCTCTGCTTAGACTGCTGCCTTCGCGACCCGGCCCCAGATAAGTGGAAGAAGATGCAAACCCAAGATCACGATTTTGATTTAATGATGATTTTGTTGACTGTTGACTATTTTTAGTTTTTCACACTCAGTGTCTTCATAAAACCAAAACTGAGCGTACATCCAAATCCAATGTTCACCATACATTTATTCCCCTATTTTATAAATATTGTCACTGTCATTGTTACAGTAAAATGGCACTGAAGATCAGAGCATACATTGATACAAAGACAAAAAGCCAAAACACTCGCCGAATAGTGGTTTCTTTTAGACTGTTAGTACAGTAGCGCTAGAACCGTAAGCTTCACAAAAACGCAAAACGCTGTGTGAATGAGGCAGTGTCTGGGCTGACAAATGTATTCTGAGCAGAGACGCATTTGTCATTATGAGGTATGTGAGAGCAAATGGCAAACGCTGGAGACTACAGTTTAATGCCAACTGACACTTTATTAGCCATACTGACTTAGGTTTTTTAATGCTACTCCTATTTTAACACTGAAACATAAATCATCATGAATTGGTGTCTAATTAATGACTTGTATTTCAAAGCTAATGTGTGCAAAAGTATTCTAGGCTTTCATATTGAAGGAAATGTATGATGCTTAAATGAGTCTTTAAACTTTGCTTGTTGTCTACATGTGAGCATACAGTTTCAAGGTCTTACCACTGCACGATGCACATTTCTACTATTCCCTTGTGCTTCTTACACGAGTAAAGATAGTTTGGAATTGTGCAGGAATCACGTCCATTACACAGCCCGCTTCTAGCTCCTGGAATTTACTGGCTGACGGAGTGAAAGAGGATGATATTTGAATTTCATAGTTCTTGCTGAGGCTCTACTGGGGAGTTCCTGAACTTAGCCATGTCCGGAGGCTTTGGGCTGGAAGTATTGTGGTGGATCTCACCGGAGGGCGGCTGAGCATTGCTTCAAACCCAGAGCATGAAAAGAAGCTAGGCTTGACTGCGGTGACTGGTGGTGGGCAGCTGCAGGGGACGTGCGAAACTCCTGGGAGGAACAAACTGAATAGTAAGACAACAAAAGGTGAAGGAAGAGCCAGAGGAACAGGCGGCTGCCCAAGGCCTAGAACGCACACAGACACTCACTGTCTGGGGGCTCTGTTTTTAATTTATTTTTTATACTGTATAATGTTGATGCATTATGTGGGAGGGCACAATATAATTCAATCAATTAACAAGATGCATTTTGTTCAGAACTTAATGAAGAGATCCTTGTGCTTATCATTCATTTGAAAGAGAAAGCTGTGAAGGTGTGTTACTTACATAGGTGTTGCCATGGAAACATCAGACTTCCACCTTTTATTACAGAAATACAGAAGAATCTCTAGAACTGCATAATCAATTGCATCGGATTTTAAAAAGCTACCGACATTTAGTCATTACAGATCACACTGTATTTGGCACAAAGAAGCTGTTGGAAAGTACAGGCCCTATCCTGGATGTGTGAAGATAAAATTCCCATTCCTGAAATCAAACCAGGTATTTAGTTATGGGGTAAATGCTGAAGCCACAGAGCCCCTTCTTTCTCATGAGAAAATGATTTGACTTCTTTTAGCTCGAGTTGGAATCTTTATCTAGATTTTACAATTATATTTTGAGCAAGGTAATAGTTATATACCATTACGTACACCAGTCTAAGTATTGTTTAATAAACACTGGCCCATATCCTCAAGTATATTATAAATCTTCTTTAATTCTCAGAATAATCTCTTAATAAAGTGCACATGGGATTTGAACAGGATAATTAGAACAAACATATGGCTCTGAGATAGAGGTATTACAGAGATTATTAATTCCTTTCAATGTTTGGGATAATAAGAAATGAAAAAGCTCGTCTTTGCCGAAAAGGAGCTAATAGCCAACTGTTTTGGCCGGTAACCAAATCCAGGTGTTGATGCTGAAGTTTCCTGAAGAATTGTTGAGTTACGAATTGAGTTTTGAGCACTATTCATCAACATTTCTTAACCCCCATAGGTCAGAATATTTTGGTTTGGGTAGCTTATCTAACAGTACACACAGACAGGCTATAGGAGGCCAGCTGTTCTGTATGTTCATATCAATGTTGTGAAACTTCTGTTTTTTTACATACTCTTACACCACTGCACCAAACGAAAATAGTGAAAGAACCATTTCTAAGCTTCTATTTCTATGTTCCATAAAACAATTAAATCAATGCAACCCCTACCTGACAAGATTTCTGAGACAGCATCCTTATCCCATGTCTAAAAGTTAATTCAATGTCCATAAAATTGTGTATGAAGAAATAAAAGCCCTTCCGACCACCACCAGTTACAAAACCACATTCATGCCTATGATCCACAAAATTCCTGAATTCAGAGGGTGTTCCGGATCCAGATATGGTTCATTTGTCAAGCAACATTTTTACAGCTTTTTCTCTCTGGTCAGTTTCTCTCCCCCCAATGTTGTCAATATTTTGTAGGCATTTCTTAATATCACAGGGCTAAAAAGTTCATCCAAGGTCCACAAGTTGCCGTGGTACTTTTAGGAGCGAGATGAGCGGGAAGGGTTTTTAATATAAAGCATGTAATTTCAGAGCTATTCTATTCTTCTTATCAGCGGTCCACACCTTTTCTCTGCTCTTGAACAAAGTGAAAAGCTCCTGTGGTCGCCCGGCGCACTCTAAACCTCCACTATAGCCTGACATTGTGTCTGAAATATTAATGGGTTATAATAAGTTATATAATCTTATTATTTAAGTCAGAATTAGTTAAGTGGCTTTTAGGAAATTCTCATTTATTTAACATAAGATACAACATACCGTATTGTCCGCACTATTGGGAGCACTGGATTATAAGGCGCACTGTCAATGAATGGTCTATTTTCAAACTTTTTTCATAGATAAGGCGCACCGGACCATAAGGCGCATTAAGCGAAAACAAAACAGTCAGACAAGTCAGTCAGTCAAACTTTATTAAAACGGGTTCACAATAACTCTCAACATTGTTCAAACGTTAATGGCGTATTCACAATAACTTTCAACCTTGTTC
>JAVQKC010003021.1:0-17398 GCA_036025475.1 Philypnodon macrostomus
TAGCGCCCCCATGTTTATGACCCCTATGGGACCCTGGACACACTTACTTTGGCAGAGAGCAATGAAACTTGGTACAGTGATTCTCCACAATGTACCCAAAATATTATTGTGACCCCACCCTACAACAAACAGGAAGTCGGCCATTTTGAATTGAATTTGGGAGGTCAGGTATATTTTACAGCCTCTAACTTGCACATACTTTGCCCGATTAGGCTCTAACCTAAAATACCTAATCCCCCCCTGGCCCTGAACACATCTGACTAATATGATGGCAGTTACCTCTATAGCGCCCCCTATAGACTGAAAGAAGAATGCAGCTTTAGGGAAAGGAAAAACATTCTTCACAAACATCCAGACAAATCAAAAAAGTCAAATAGACCCTTCCTATGTTTGTCATGGTTTGGGGCGGGGCTTCTTAATTGCTCATTAACAATATTAAAACCCTTAGAAATCACACAATGTCTGATTAAGGTGCCCGTTGGTGACAGTTGTGGCAGACGTATGGGGCAGACATATGGGGCAGACATATGGGGCAGACGTACGGGGCCGTTTCGCCGATATACACCTTGCTATCGGGGACGACAGCACAGGCCTAGTTCTCTGTATACAGTGACGTGCAGTGAAGATCACAGCTGGAAGTCAGATTTACACATTTTAAAATCTTGGACTTATAATCTTCCATTTTTATATTAATGCGAGTCAAGGAAAAACAAACAAGAACGAAGTGGATTGTAGGTAGTGCAAGTATCTGTGGGCTCACGAGCGCCCTCTACCATGAGTCAGATGTACAGGTTACTTTTTTACTGCGGTTTAATGATTAATCTCTGAGCCTAAACACACATTTCATACACTATTTAGATTATGTAAAGACAGGGCATGTAATCAGAGTGTTTAAAAGCATTTTATTGACGATATACAGGGAGACAACAACACACTCAAATTGCATTGCATGCCGGCCTAGTTTGTGAGAGATTATGCCATCCACTGAGCAGCACAGTAAACTGCTGCCTCGCAGTGCGTCTCCCCCCGTATGTGAATAGGAATTGAAGAAATTCTGCAATTTTGAACAAATAAATAAATAAATATTATATTAAAATGGAAAATAGGTTTAAAATACATTATATAAAATATTTTATTATTATTTTATTTAAAATATTTTTCTTTTCATGATGAAAAGGACTGCACGTCACTGTATGGAATCATTTCCGTCCGCAAACGCGTCGTGGTTCGCAAATCCAATGTGTGAACTAAAACTAAAACAAATTGCCAGATCAGTTTAAAATACGATACGATAGAGTAGGCCTAGTGGTAAATGCATCTCTATCGCTTACTGCACCACGTCAGGTCCCTTTCATTCCAATGTTTGTTTTTGGAATAGTTGATTGTTTGGCACAGATTTTGTGGCCTCTGCTAGAGTGTGGCATGAATTATTGAGCAGCTCTTTCTACTTGTAACTGCACACCGTCAAATACAGACTACATCCACACCATCAGAGGAGAGGGCCGAGTAACCCAGTTACTATGGGTCTGATGCGGGAAATACTCAAGAAAGTTAGTCTCAAGGTTGAAACATAGACAGACAACCTTTCACCCTCACATTTATTCACTATGGGACATTCTCCAGTTCACCTGCCTGGTATAATTAGGTCGGCATACCCAAATGAAACATGGTATACTCATTCAGCATTTGGCCTTGAGCAAAAAGGTCTCAAAGGACCACTCCCTATCTCCAACAGGAGAATTGAAAGTTCAGATTGTTCAACTCTGGCGAAAATTTGCCCTTGGTCTCTTCACGTGTTTCGCGTAGCACTTTTTGCGTCTATCGCGCCACAGGATGACTTGTTGCATGACAACACACCTTTACATAGACTTAACATTGAAATCAGTCGCGTCTGTTGTGTCCAATGTGAACGCACCTTGAAAACCGTGCGCATGAGGAAATGTGGACGTGAGCGGGAGCTACGATCAGATCTCACGTCAGCTTGAAACGCTCAATTGAAACTTCTTATTTTGTGTTTAAAAAATAAAAATAAAGAGATTGGAATTTTTTTTAACAAAGCTTTGGTGGAAAACCTGATGCGGCCCAGCCTCACCCAGACTCTGCTTCGAGCGGCCCTTGGGTAACTTGAGTTTGAGACCCCTGGTGTATAAACAAACGCCATTGTTCATCTATATGGAGCATTAAACACATCAGTGTTGGTTTATACAGACAAGAATACTAAACGGATCTATGTCAGAGTCGCCTGGGATACTGGAGTGAGTAATTAGATGTTATTTGTGACTGGAGCCGTGTTTTTGTGACTTGTACGATCTGAAGCAGAGATTCTCCTGTGAAGGCTGGTCCACGTATCACAAAACATACGAATAAAGATCATAGAAACACATACGAGATGAAATTATCAACAGGACTGACTGAGGAGGGTCTGAACTTTATTATATACTGAGGTTTCAAGCTAGATTGTCATTTTACAAACACTGGTAAAGCACCACTAGAGTATGCTATAGCCCCACTGTGCCTCAGATATACACCCGACCGCAGCTCATCAAACTGGCCTTTTGACAGCTGTCATACGGCCCGAAAGAAACGAATTTCGCCTCCATTTGAAGTGAAAAGTTCGCCTCTTTCTCGCGAGTTGTTTCAAAATGTCAAGCAACCAAATAGACGTGACATTGCTTCTGGTATGAACGCACCATCGTATGTTCGTTTGATAAATGAGGGCCACTGTCCCGCTGAGCAGCAACTTAAAAAATTCATTGTTTTTAAGTGTTGTGAACGCAGCGCGCTGGGACGAATTTCCGCGTGTGCCCAATAGAAATGAGGCAGCCAGGCAGGCACGGAAGAAAACACGTCATGGCAATGCAGCTGTAATTTTCACTACACGGCCAGTTGTCCTGCCTCTGTGAGCCATATACTCCACCATGATGGAAGGTTCATTCAGCTCCGCACACAACACTGTAAAGTGCCATACATCAAACGGGCCGCGTGTCTGAGACCCCTGCCATAGACTCTCATTACAGTGGTAGCGATATTATGGAATCACATTCCGCATCCACAGGTCCTACGTGTTATAAAGACGCCAAACTGTATTGATTTGGGTACTTCTACGATGAATATTAATTACGTAATTAATTATTACTGGCCAAAAATTGTGAACGCAATAACTCAAAAAGTCTTTGCTGAATCTTTTTCAACTTTTCTGGACATATACATATCATGAAGACACTGAACTGAATTGAGATTGGTACTTCTACGATTAATGACAATTAATTAATTAACAAATGAATACCCTGAAGCACTTTAATTGAGCCATTAATCCTGCTGAACATAAACAAAATCGTAGGATTTTTGGCACAGTGATCCGGTCTAGTGTATATTTAATGTACATAGGAAAACTAGGCCTCTGCTGTCGTCCCCGACAGCAATGTGTATATGGGCGAAAACGGCCCCATACGTCTGCCCCGGTACGTCTGCCCCGTACGTCTGCCCCGTACGTCTGCTATGTACATCTGCTACAACTGTTACCAACGGGCACCTTAATCACTTTTTTGATTTGTCTGGATGTTTGTGAAGAATGTTTTTGCCAAATTTAGAACAGTTGAAAAAGATCCAGCAAAGACTTTTTGAGTTATTGCGTTCACAGTTTTGGCCCGTTATTAATTAATTACTTAATTAATATTCATCGAAGAAGTACCCAAATCGATACAGTTCGTCGTCTTTATGGTATGCACCTGTGTGCAAATGTTGAAAATGATCCGGCAATTCCTTTTTGAGTTATCGCGTTCACAGCTAGGATCTGTTTTCGCCGATATAATTAGTGGGAGCCCTGCGCTTGTTTCTCTGCAATGAGACGGTCCCATCTATGGGTGATGGGAGACAATGACACCCGCAGTGTGTTTCTTATGTTGCTGTCACTGCAGAAAAGCCCGCTTCACAAAGATAGAATGTTGGAAATTGTAGCAGGGTTTTCAGTGCTCTTGTGGCAATATCAGCATATTCTGCCTTGATTTTCATCCAGAATGTCGGCAGAGTTGTTGTCTCAAACATACTTTTAAGGCCACCGTCATTTGCGATCTCCAGCAGATGATCCTCTTGTTGCACCGACATGCTGGATTTACTCGGTTTGTTCACAAATGGGTCACAGATCCATTCCTTCACAGTTCGTGGATCTTTTGTGGTTGGGAAGTAGCGTTCAAACTCTTGTAAAAGCAAAGACAGGTGATCACACACCAGCTGGGAGAATGCTGGCACAGGTGCGGTGTCCTCCAAAATTCCTGCTCATGTTTGAAACATGTCAAATATCCCTCTGTCCACATGCTGTCCCCACAATTCCAGTTTGGCTTTGAATGCAGCAATTTTATCTGCCAACATGAACACGACTTTATTGCCTCGTTTGCTAGCTTGTCCCCACATATTATGCAGAGCGGACTTGGCGAGTGAGAGTCACCTGTTGCAATAAACCCATATTTTAAGTAGGACTCCTGGTATTGTCTGTTAAATGAAGTTTTCTTTTTCTTTGAGGTCGTAGGCTCCTCTTCTGGATCATCTTCTGGCTCCTCAGTTGGACTTTTCCCCTTTGCAAAGAAGCTCTCTTAAGACATTTGTTTTCCACCCATTTTCACTAGTTTGTGGGTTTATTTTTTGGGTAGCGTGTCACATGACCAACAAACGCACCTTGACGTATCAAGTGCCTTCAAAATAAAACGTCTTTCAGACTTAAATAATCAATTCAACGGAAATGATAAAAAATAAGTTATTATTTCTGTGTGACCCAGTAGCAAATGTCTCATGGACCAGCACCGGACCCGGTGGTTGGGGACCACTGGTCTAAAGTGTTGTAGTAATGTTAAACTTACCTTGAGTCTTACCTGGAGCCTGCTGGAAATCTAAAATTCACCAGAATATAGGAAATACAATTTTGAGTTTTGTCCAAAATGTAAAGACTCTATTTTTATTACCTACATTTTCAGTCTGCCCACCCAATTACAGTGGGCTAGAACCTGGAGAGAATATAATATAACAGGCTAGCTATCAGTTTAGAAAATGTAAAAGAAAATTAGATGAGATTTGGTCCGGGTCTCAGTCCGCTTCCAAATGGACTCTGGTGTGGTTCGCTTATAAATATATGCCTTTTTGGGCTGAACAAGCTGCCGTAGACATGGAGAAAGAGCAAAAATGTTTTAAGTCAACTAGAAGGTGGTACTAGTCAAGTCAATGTCACACCAGTTGAAAATGTAAAAATGATGCAGTTTTAGTCCCCAGTCAAATGAGACTACCGGAGTGAGGTGTGAAAGCACCCTTACTTTAACACTGATTGTGATTGTTGGAATCGAAGGATGAAAAAAAAACTGCTGTTATCCCGACCCTTCAGAGTAAAAGATGTTTCAGATGTATAAACTTTTACAACTGTGGAGTATTAATATGAATTATTACTGTTTTGTAACTGACCAAGAAAAGAAACAGACAATAGTTTGTCATTCAATTGCAATCATTATTTTATTCTTTGACTTTAACCAGAGACTCTTACACTCATTTCTGATTTTGGACAGGTTTAGGCCGTACATGAGTGGGTTAAACAGTGGCTGACAAGTTAGATGATATAAAGGTAATATTATGGTCAAAACCTGAGGCCACTTGCTCATATCAAACCTGGTCTGAATTACTAAGAGAAAAGCTCCAAAAGTACCATTTATAATTGAACAGAGGTGAGGTGTACAGGTGCTCAGAGCCTTCTGCCGCGTCTGTTTAGATCCATTAAAACACACTTTGAGAATATGGATATATGTGAAAAAGATCACACTTACAGGAATAATCACAGTGACAGAAACAGCCACAAGTTCATACAAGTTATTTATACTTGTATCAGAACATGACAGTTTTACAATTGAATAATTATCACAATGAACTGTGTTGATGAAGTTTCCACAGAAATGCAAAGATGATGTGAGAATTGTTGTAACTAAAACGGCCACAATAGGAGGAATCCAAATTAAAACGATAAGATTGGCTACTTTGTGTGAGTTCATGCGAGTGTGGTACTGCAGAGGGAAGCGTATGGCCACGTATCGGTCATATGACATGACAGACAGGTTTGTGAACTCAACAGATCCATAAGAGTAAATACAGAATATTTGCAGGAGACACAGAGAAAAGGAAACAGTGTGGACGTCTTCAATAATTTGAGCTAACAGAAATGGGAACAACACTGTGCTTCCATAAATCTCATTGATAAATAAACTACAGAGAAAAATGTACATTGGTTCATGTAGAGTTCTGTTCAAACAGATAATGACGATGAGAAGCAGGTTGGACAGCACTATCAGAACATACACAGACATTATGATGAGAAAATACAGCCATCTCAAAGTCCCAGTGTCAAAGTAGGCTCCCAGAATGAAATGTGAAACCTGACTGGAGTTTCTCATGGTCTTCCTTTCGGTTTGGAAACACAGCATTAAATCATCCACAACAAATCAAGAAGGCAGTATTAATATTCCAGATCATTTTTTTGATAAATGTCGTAATCTACCTCACGCTGCAGCAGTTTAAACCTTGACTATAAGTCTTAACTAATATGTAATTTATAATAACCTGAAAATGCAAGTAATAAACAACATACCTCTGCCATATTAGCCTAGTTTACTAAACTCTCTACAGACAGCCCAGTCCGTTTAAAAATAGTTGAGGGGGAAAAAATGCCAGGAAAGTAGGCTCTTCTAAAATCAGAAAAAAATGTGTGATTTGTCCAACAACAGCCAAAGTTTAAATGCACTAACGTTTGTATTTGAAATGTACCAACAATGAATCTGATTTTGAAATTTATGTTGAATAAAGAATAACCAACAAAGACAGCATGGGAAAAAATCTAATAAAAACCCTATTGATCTGTACTTGAAATTATTTGCAGATAGATATAGAGAGTGGACTCAGTGATGCAGTAACATAGAGGCCCCTGGTTTCTCTGAAAGCCACCCACAAACACAAGGCTTTATCAGACTGTCGCTGGTCCCTCCCAGTTCATATGTAACAGAAAGATACATTGACAAACCAATGACATCATGGAACAGGCTCATCTCAACAATACAGACACACCAGGAATCAAGTATACTTGGGCAGGATTTACTAAAGGTTTGTGTGCGTGCTAAAAGAGTAGGACTCGCAAAAACTGGAGCAAACCATCACACACATTGTGTGCTTTGCGTCTTTTGAAGGTTAAAACAGAAGGGGCCTCAATTTTTAAGACTCAATGTAGATGGATCACGTGCAAAACACAGGAATGAGTAAAAATCACAGAGGAGGCAATAATACAAGCATGCCACAGAAATGTCTTGATTTAGCCATAAAGAGAAGTACTTTACCCGCTACACTTTTTTTCTCTCGCTCCTATTCCTTTGAGTTTGGGCATGATTTAGACCTAGTTTAGTCCTAGATCACACCTGATTAAGACCTCATTTAGTCTAGGTTTAGATGTGGGTTAGTCGTAGGTGGTACTTGGGATCCCAGATATTTTCTGATATGGTTCTTGGTGTGAAAAGTTTGAGAACCAGCCTAAACCATATGAACTTGCATTAAATCAAGCCTTGGTGTTGTCCAATATCCATAAAGCATCCAAAGGAGCACTAAAAAACTAGAAAGTTCACATTCTTGTGCAAATAGTGTACATCTACAGCCTATTTTTTCACTAACTCAAAATATTTCTTATACAGTATAAGACTACCCTCAGCTAAGAGGCAGGTATATGGTGGTAATAGCCTAATATAGGGGATTGACAATTATCTAACCTTTGTACATTGTTAGAAATTGGATACAAGTGTGGGTTATATTTGGTTGTACTAGTAATTATAAACAAGCAATTATTTTGAATGCTAAATCAATGGTTTATTTAGAGCCTTGGTAAGTGTACAGGTGACATTTTTAGTTAGTCAGACTTGTACATTATGGCTCGGACTTGAACTGTTGGAGCACATGACTCAACACTGACTAATTTTTTAAGTGATTGCGACTACTGATTGACCACAGCAGAATGTTTAATATTAAGCTTTTCTTTTCATTCAGACCAGTGCTTTGTTCATACCTTAACGTCATATTTTGCCCACTTGCTGTAGTCTTCATCAGAAGTCACATGATGTTATGGTGACATGCCTTGCCAGATGATTTATAGAGGTTTGGGCACGATATACAGCACTATCTGCAGTCTGGCCTCTTCAGTACAGCGCTTTTGTCTGAGATGAAAGCTTTTATGGCCCTGTATCTCATGGGACTGGTAGAAAAGGCTGAAATTGAAGATTATTGAGCAAAGTTTTGACATACACTCTTTGAAGAGGTCATGCCTAGAAACAGGTTTGAGATGATCCCATCCCAATGATAGACTCTTCAAAATCTGGCCAATAATTTAACTACTGGTCCCTGGTTAATCGGAGGTCTATGCACCAAGCAAGGAGCTCTCCCTGGATGAAATGACCATTGCATTCAAGGGGAGGTCCACCTTGACCGTTGCAGCAAATAGGTGGGGGATGCCTGGAGGACTGAAAAAACACCAGCTATCTTTGAAGAGAGGTGACCCAGAGGATAAATGGTGGTAGACCTTTAGCTGAGAGAGCACAACTTCTAGAAAGACTCACAGAACGCCACTGGCTTAGTGAGACCCAGAGCCGGCCTGACTGTGTTGTCTGCTCAGACTGCACTCGTGTGGTACGGTGTCGGTCTGACCCCACACACTAATACAAACAAAACCTGTTTTTAGTTGTTCGGAAATGAATATTATAATAATAATGCTTAATTGCCAAAAGAATTAAACCCTAGGTTAGTGTTAGTGTGTTAGCTGCAACAATAGTCAAATAATTTAATTAAATATTGTCAGATATTTTATTCTTAGTTTTTGTAAGGATGTAGGATCCCCCAGATTATACATGGCAAACAAGTATTGATAAGAGGCTTGTTAAGGGGTTCGATACACACATGCATTCACACCAGATTCATATGAAGCGAAAAAAAACTTGTCTATTTTCTAGTTGGTCGCTTGTACATCAACAACTCACTTCAAACGCCAGGTGAAATTTGCTCCGTTCACTTCTCTGTCTGTTATCAAAAGGGTTGCCTACATCTGACAATCTAGCAGTAAAACAAAGCAGGTCTAAACCAGGACTACAGAGGATGAGGACTCTGACAGCAGGGGAGGGGGGCTAGGACTAAACGAGGACTAGACCAGATCTAAACCAGGACTAGACCAGGTCTACACGAGTAATATAGTTATGATTCTCCTCAGTCAGTCCTGTTGATAATCTCATCACATTTGTGTTTCTATGATCTTTATTTGTTTTGTTTGGGGCTTTATGTAACACGTGAGCCAGCCTTCACAGGGGAATCTCTGCCTCAGATCGTACAAGTCACACAAAAACACTGCATCAGTCACAAATAAATGTCTAATGACTTATTACACTCAGGTGTCTCTATAAACTCTTTAATGCTCTGTACAGACAGACAGCGTAGCTGTATATCCTTCATGAAATTTCTGAAATCCTTTCCTCCTCTCTGCTATGTCAACACCACATCACTACAAAAGGTTTTTGTAAAGCGTGAACCCATGTTGCTAACAAGTATTGTGAAATATGCTTGTTGTTGTTGGCAACACAGTCACACCATTGGTCTGAACTAACAATGTTTTTTGAAAGGCAAATGGATCAGCGGGAGCAGTTTGAGATGGATTTTTGTAGGTTTACGATCCTTTGATAATCCTCTTTGCAGAGCAAGGTAAATTGGGGCCTTACCACAGCTCTAACTCCAGGGCTAAACCTACAAATGTCATCAGATTATTATTACAAGGAGGTAATGTTTTCACCCCCATTGGTTGGTTTCTTTGTGTGTTACCAAATTCACACAAAAAGTACTTGTAGGGATTTGGATTACATTTTCAGGGAAGGTCAGGAATGAAACAAGGAACAATTGATTTGATCCATGGAAATGAGCTGTCTTGGCGGTGGTCTGCGCTCTCTGAGTGTTTTCTAGTTTCAATATAGATCACTCCACCGACATCCACATTCATGTTTGAGTGTACTTGACTTCTGATTTGACAGTATTGTTGAGCTGAGACTGTTCCATTATGTAATTAGTTTGTTGGTGTATATCTCTCTGTTACATATGAACTGGGAGGGCCCAGGCACAATCTGATAACGCCCTGTTTCTGTGGGTGGTCTTCAAAGCGACCAGGGGCCTCTACATTACTGCACCACCGGGCCCTTACTCTATGACACTACTGAATCTGAAGGACGCATATATTTAAGACGTAGGATTTATTAAATAATGTATTCCAGTGTTCTCCAGGAACATTGCAAATGTTTTTTTTTTTTTTAAATGATGATGATGATGATGATTTGTTAATTTGACCACTGATTGAGCAGTTACTGTGGTATGTTGTGTGTCCAAACCAAAAGCAAGACGATGAGAAACTCCAGTCATTTTTCAAATTTCACTCTGGGAGCCTACTTTGACACTGGGCCTTTGAGATGGCTGTATTTTATTATTATAATGTGTGTTTATATCCTAATGTTGATGTCCAACCTGCTTTTCATCATTGTCATCTGTTTCAACAGAACTCTACATGAACCAATGTATATTTTTCTTTGTAGTTTATTTATCAATGAGGTTTATGGAAGTACAGCGTTATTTCCATTTTTGCTATTTCAAATTCTTCAAGACGTCCACACTGTCTCCTATTCTCAGTGTCTTCTGCAAATATTCTGTCTGTATTGTTATGGATCTGTCAACTTCACAAACCTGGCCGTCATGTCGTACGACCGATACGTGGCCATATGCTATCCTCTGCAGTACAACACTCACATGAACTTTGATAAAGTTGTGTTTCTAATGGTTTTAATCTGGATTCCTCCGATTGTGGCCGTGTTAGTCACAACTCTGCTCACAGCATCTTTAACTCTTTGTGGAAACCTCGTTGATAAAGTATGTTGCGATAACTATTGTGTTGTTAAACTGTCCTGCTTCGACACAACTGTAAATAATTTGTATGAACTCACTGCTACACTGGTCATGGTTATACTTCCTCTGAGTGTGATATTTTTCACATATATCAATATTCTCAAAGTGTGTTTTAATGGATCTAAACAGACGCGACAGAAGGCTCTGAGCACCTGTACACCTCACCTCTGTTCACTTGTAAACTTTTCTTTTGGAGCTTTGTTTCAGATTATGGAAACTAGGTTTGACATGAGCCACCTGCCTCGAGTGTTGAGAATAATTATATCAATATATCATGTAGTCTGTCAACCTCTATTCAACCCACTTATGCACGGCCTAAACCTGTCCAAAATCAGACATGTGTGTAAAGGTTTTTTGTTGAATCAAAATAAATTATCAGTGTTGGAGATGAAATGACAAAATGTATCTTTGCTTATTTTTTGGTAGAAATAACTAATTCATTTTAAAGTAATCTGGTGATACAATGTGTGATATGTATTGCAATGTATTTTAACAACTAGATGCCAGCACACCAGTTGATCCTGGCTTTAAAATTCATTATCAGTACATCTTGACAGCCATATTGATATCAATTTAGTATCACAAACAAAGTATTGCAACATAATCAAAGGTTTTTGTACAAATTTACAGCACCGCATATGTTTGTGAGCTGACAGAAAAGAAACTCAGCATATCACAAGTCAAGCCAGAATGAAGACCATATGGTTTATCTATATTAAAATCTCATAATAGGTCGAACGCTTTTCTCCTCTGCTTTGGTTTGAATTCTGGAGAGTGTGGTGGGATCTAACTAAAATGATCCAGCCTTTGGACTCTAAAGGCTCATTTATACTTCAACTTTATAAATCAACTTTTCCACTCTTTTCTAGGAAATGCTCCTGCCTGCAACTGTCAACTGTCACCCACGCTCACCGAGCTTATTCATTCTAGTTAACATGTCATCTTGGAGAAGACGTGTGTTCAGCTGTGCCATAAGAAGAAACAATCCGTAAAAAGTGATTGCTGATTATTATTGGATTGTTTTTGTCTATGGCTGGCTTTGTGAGCCGGCCTTAAAGCTATTGAGTCAAAGTGAGAGCCCTACAATACAGCTGGTATTAGATAATTATTGTGTGTTCGTGTTGCAAAAATGTAAAATGAAGACCTTAATGTATCCATACTGTGATAGATAGGACTTAGAAATGTGCAAATTGTATATTATAGGACCTTTAAACAGATAAACATGGAGCCTTCTGTCCACACTCTGCATTCATTCTATTTGTACATTAGTCTGTTTCCCCAGAGCTTACTCTTCAGTACCAATAGAGCAGTACATGTGCTGGTCTGTGGTGGGCACTGGTGAGCTCTGTTCAATCTAATACACTGGCCAAACTCGTGAGTTAGCCATTTATTCAATAACCACATTTTTGGGCTGTTTTTTTGCCATCTTGTCATGTCATACGACCAATTCGTGGCCATATGCTTCCCTCTGTAGTACAACACTTGCACAGACACAAAGACAGTTGTATTGCTCATTGTTTTGATTTGGCTTCCTCCGATTTTGGTTATTGGGATTACAATCTCCTTACAATCTCCAACATCAGGGGTCTCAAACTCAATTTACCCGGGGGCTGCTGGGAGCAGAGTCTGGGTGAGGCTGGGCCGCATCAGGTTTTCCACAAGAAAAGCTTTGTTAAAAAAATTCTCTCTTTATTAAATTTTTTTTAACACAAAATAAGATGACAAATAAATAAACAAATTAAGAATTAATAAGAAAATAAATAAATAAATCAGTAATACATAAATATAATAATAATAACAATAAGTATAACAATAATAAGTATAAATATAGCCGCAAGCAGCGATAAAGGCCCTTGCGTAGGGCATGCGGCCACATTATTGATTCAAAGGGTAATTCTATTTTGGCTTCCATAATCTGAAATTAATATTTTAGACCGGGCTACATGTGTCAAATTGCATCTATGAATGTTACAAAAGTTTTAATGTTTTTCAAAATGGCCGCCTCATTATCAAAAGTCTTTCATATACCCCTTAAATAACTTTTGATCACAGCCATGTCCAGATGATGAGAAAATGGTAGGACTAGTTGTACAAGGCAAAATTTTAGAAGTCACAATATTAAACCAAGTAGGGTGAATTCCTTTAGACTTTTTTGGTCAGAAAGGAGTGATAACTGTGTTTACCAAGGTTCATTGGCCTGTGAAAATGTTTTTTTTTTTACATCTCTGTTACTTTTTTTGCAACTTTGGGGCATGGCTATGCTAATACAATAAGAGATAGGACGTGGTCACTATTTACTTTTTAGTCTAAAGAGTACGTGTACCAAAAATAAATCATCTAGGTCTACCAGAAAGTACTTTTCTAGATGTCATTATAAGTTTGTAGGGGGTGATAGAGCTCTGTTTTTATACATTTTGTTTTATTTTGATTTAGATATGTTCAGGTCATGAAGGTGAACAAATACCTCTGGGGCTGCTTTTCAGTCTGAACGAGTATACGAGCGCTAAAACAGTTATAAAAAAAATAAAAAAATTGGTAAAAATGGCGGCCACGTCCAACTTTTAAGAGAGCTTTTAACAACTTTTGATCTCTGAGATGTCCTGATGATATTCAGTAAGTTTGGAGTCTGTCTGATAAAAACTCTAGGAGGAGTTTGTTCAAATGCGTAGTAAAAAAAAACTTTTTGGGATGCAAAATGGCAATGTTGGCAACAGGGTGTGGTCCGTAGAGACTTTTTTGCTCAAGGCCATATCCTGGATGAGTATACCAAGTTTCATTTGGCAATGACAAGCTCATTTTTTTGACTTCCCGTTGACAATTTCAGGGCCCCATTGTTGAAAGGGTGTGTCTACCCTATCCCTATCACAATCCCAAAAATTGTAGTATAAAATAATATTTATTTACCCTTTTAGGGGGTGCTAAAGCGCCATTTTTAATGATAGCGGTTTTGTTGACACATCATTGTGTTCACGTCAACAATGTGCACAAACGCTGGTTTAAATGTTTTTCAAAAAGGCCACTTCGTTAAGAGCTCGTCACGACCACACCCAGCAAACTATGACAAAGCTTTTAACAACTTTTGATCTCAGCGATGTCCAGATGAGACTGACCGAGGTTGGAGCCCCTCGGATGAAAACTCTAGGACTAATTCATTAAAGTACGAGGGCTACATTTTGGCTGTCAATTTTTTTTAACCAAAATGGCCGACTTCCTGTTGGGTTTAGGGCAGGGCCATAATGGAATTTTATGCTTGTCCCGACATGACCTATGACCCTACTGTGTTTCATTCATGTACGATCAAAAAAACTTTTGGTCGGCTCCCATAGGTGTAATGTTAGTTCATTTTCCAGGGGCCGCCACCGAGCCATTTTTTAAAAATATTTTTTACTTCAATTTAATAAATTTGTCACCTACCTTGAATGTTGAGTGAAATAAAAATGAGTTTTTGTTAATATTCACTGGGTCAAAATTTGCGATTAATAATTCGCCAATAATGAATTAGAATAAGGCCCTTGCCGGCTATGCCTGTCTCGGGCCTTAATAATGTCGTATTGAAGTTTCAATCAAGAAAAGGGTGACACGAAACACGTGAAGAGAACGAGGGCGAATCTGAACTTTGGCGGCACGATAACCAATCAGGAGCCTGCTTTTGTTGGTAGTGACGCACTGATGACGTAGCCCCAGGGCAGGGCCATCAGGGGATCACATTAGAGGTGTCATGGTGTATAAACGCCATTGTTCGTCTGTACGGAGCATTAAAACACATCTGTGCCGATGTCCCGCCCCCGAGAGCCAGATAGTTCAAATAGTCCACCGTATGTTCATTCAGCTCCACACACAACACTGTAAAGTGCCATACATATCAAACTCGCAGGCCGCACTAACATTAAACTTTCAAATTAAGGCGGTGGCTGCAAACTATCATCCCGCGGGTCTGAGACCCCTGCTCTACATCCTTAAATACTACTTTGTAAAACTTCCCTGTTCAGCCACAACTGTGAACAATTTGTGTTGGCTGGTGGCTGCAACTCTCACTATTGTAATCTCTATGAGTGTGATCTTTTTCACATATTTCCACATTCTCAAAGTGTGTTTAATGGATCTAAACAGATGCGACAGAAGGCTCTGAGCACCTGTACACCTCCCCTCTGTTCACTTGTTGCTTTTGGCACTGCATTCAATATTATTCAGACAAGGTTTGATGCAAGCCATTGGCCACAATTCTTGAGAATTATTTTAACAATGTATCACATAATCTGTGAGACTTTAGTCAATACTTTAGTGTACACCTAAACCTGTTCAGAAAATCAGAAATGTGTGTAAAAGATTATTGTTCAAACCAACGAATAAAATATGATTGAAATGGAGTGACACTCACCGTTTCTTTGCTTTTTTTTTTTTAGCACTGACTAAAAACAGTGATAAGAAAGCAGTATTGAAGGTACAGTCGTACATTTCGTATAATTATTATTATTATTTTTTTATGAAAATAATGCGTTATCTGACCCTGTAAAGTAGGCTATCTGTCATAATGAACATTTTATATTAGTCCCTCCCCTGGCCTGTACAGCAACATCAAATCAGACTTTGTGGATTACAACTTTGACCAATAGAAGTCGAGTTTTACTTGAATCCCTCCCCTGGCCTCTACAGAACAGAAACCTTCTTTCCATCATAGAACAGGGGTAGAGGGTAGAGGATGTGGGAACACTGGGCTGTGGGACAAATGGGCCTAATTCTGAGGCAAAAATTTTGGAAATGTGGGACCAATGGGCTGTGGGACCAATGGGAACACTGGGCTGTGGGACCAATGGGCCTAATTCTGAGGCAAAAATGTTAGAAATGTGGGACCAATGGTATGCTCCCAGAATGACTATTATTTTCTCCTTCTCTCCTTTTCATAGACATTGAAAATAGTATTTCTTTTACAGATATTTGCTTCAGTTTTCTTTCAAAACTATTGTACTACTAGTTAGCCCCAGAGCTAATGTTTACAACAGAGCACTTCCTTATTCCAGAATACTACAGTTGAAGCTACCTCAAGCCTTACCCCCAAGGTCTGTTATTGGTTGATTGTTTTTAGGCCCAGATTTATAAATATTATATACGTCCCTCGTGAGGGTCGTATTCTTCGTTCCCTGTAAGACAAACAAGCAATTTAGGTTTAGCATGTTAGCATAATATTTTCAAATGAACACAAACTGAGCACTGCTGGAAGAGAAGCACAATAAATGTATTTTTGTTACAACTGTGAATGAAATCAAAACGGTATCCACTGCCAACAACTTTATTGAATTGTATTTGTCACCAAAATAAAGGCTGAACTTAAAAGTGGGTGTTATAAAGGGGATGCTTCTGGGGGCCCTGACTGTAGGTGCCCAGAAATATGTATTTATTTATTTTTGTAATGTTGTAATGTTTTTTAATAATAAGAATAAATAGCTTAGTCTCAGGTTTGTATGGCCTAGTGTCATTTATGTTATGGAGCCCTCAGTTTTTGAAAAGCAATATTACGACATACTAGCCATGTATATTTTTTGTAAAGATTGATTGAAATGTATAGTTCCAGTGGGGTAAAAAAAAAGATTTGAGCAGCCAACAATTAAAAAAGTACAAATGAACTTTTGACAATGTTGTCATATGACATTATTTATGATATAATTTGCAAACTTAAAAAAAAAATATCCCAAATCTGACATTTTAAAAACAGTTTAAAGCATTTGCTCAAGACCATAGATTTAATTGTAGTTTTAGTTTTTGTTAGAGGTACTTACCGTTGAAGAATACTTCACCACGTGTCTGGGGATGTGTTTGATGGCCACCTGTAAGTCACAACAAAACACAGTCGATATACAGTGTATAGATATGTACATGCATCATAAAAAAACATTACTATGTGCTAGAATATGATAAAAATATAATTTTTCCTCTTTCACAGAAAAATACTGAAAATACTCAGTGTCTTCAGAAAACCTTTTTAACTACAAATTCAGAGTACATCCAAACATTACAATTTTTCCAGTAAAAAAGAGCTGAGCATAAATGAATGCACTGTATCACGATTCAACGATCTTCCCAGATTAAGATGATTCTCATATCTACATATCACTCTTTGATTTTTATCTCCATATCGCCCCAAACCTATAACTATAAGTGCTTTGTCTTTGGCTTGAGAACTATATTGTCATACAGTTATTGTTAGGCTTAACTGCCCTGTGATTATAAGTGTACAAATTTGGTTGGATTTCAATTTTGTCTGGTAACACATTCACTCAAAGCTGACTTGTACAATTGGATTTTATAGGCCTGTATACATTTGAACTAGTTCAGTTCACTCTATGGCCAAACACATTCTAATTTCCTGTGTACAAAGTAAAACCAGAACACTAATTAATGTCCTGCTGACACT
>JAVQKC010003025.1:0-11521 GCA_036025475.1 Philypnodon macrostomus
TTTTCAAAATTTGGCAAAAATATTCTTCACAAACATCCAGACAAATCAAAAAAGTCAAATAGACCCTTCCCATGTTTGTCATGGTTTGGGGGCGGGGCCTCTTAATTGCTCATTAACAATATAAAAACCCTTTGAAATCACTCAATGTCTGATTAAGGTGCCCGTTGTTGACAGTTGTAGCAGACGTATGGGGCAGACGTATGGGGCAGACGTATGGGGCAGACATATGGGGCAGACATATGGGGCAGACGTATGGGGCTGTTTCGCCGATATACACCTTGCTGTTGGGGACGACAGCACAGGCCTAGTTTTAACTTCTGGAACCAGATGGGGGCCAGCACTGTTGCGCTCTATATCACCACTAACAGACCTCCCATCACAATCAACATCAGCTGGATAAGGACCTCACAAGTTTAATACAGTCAGCTGCAGGTGGCCAGAAAAACAGGTGGACACCAGGATAGTTATTATGTCATAATCAATGCCAGTAAAAGCAGAGACTAAAAGACTATAAAAATTCTCAGCATCAGGTGGCAATCGGACAGTCAGTTTTGTAATGTGGTACTGTCGAATTGTTCTTTGTATTATCACAGTAGGATAAATAGTTCACTGTGGACACCTGAGAACCGTTAGCTTTCTGAATCCCATTTTAGAGTGTGGGTTCACTTCCCTGGCCCAGGCTGATTAGCACAGCTTCCTTTTCCTGTCAAGAAACATGCATGGATAGATTCATTTGTGACCATAGCTTGACCAATGTGAATGAATGTCATGGTTGTCTGCCAGGCTATGTCTTCTACCATTCTGGCCTCAAGCAAAACGCAGCTTGCTCCAGTTTCCTGGGAGGGTATATATAAATGTATCAAAGAAAAGCCATGATTCAGGTCAGATGAATAATGTGGCACTGAGCGGAAATCACAAACTAACCAGTTGATGAGCCTCTTGCATAATGCTGTTCCCGGAGCTCAAATGTAATTTTTGTGCAGCATTCATCAAATTCCAGTCAGCTAATTTTGTTTTTGCATGTGCCATAATAGACCTTAGTCAAAATGCTTTTCACCAGCACCATTATTCACCAAGGTCAAACCTGATTTTGATTTGAAACCAAAGCCAAAAGTGGGCATCTTGAATCCATTAAGAAACCATTCCAGATCTTAAACAGAGCAAGGGGTCTGTGTACATCTACATACACTCACTGGCCACTTTGTTAGGCAGAGCTATTTCCCTGCATGTGAGCTTAAATGGTTTCTTACCCAAAGGAGTCAAAGAAAGTTAGTTTGGGAAACTGCTGAAGCTCAAACCAACTATCAAAACGATGAAGAAAAGTAATTTTACTAATTTTGAACGTAGTGGGTAGTCCGCTGTAGGGGTAGTGGGTAGTCCGCTGTAGGGGTAGTGGGTAGTCAGCTGTAGGGGTGGTGGGTAGTCAGCTGCAGGGGTGGTGGGTAGTCAGCTGTAGGGGTGGTGGGTAGTCAGCTGTACGGGTGGTGGGTAGTCAGCTGCAGGGGTGGTGGGTAGTCAGCTGTACGGGTGGTGGGTAGTCAGCTGCAGGGGTGGTGGGTAATCAGTTGTAGGGGTAGTGGTTAGTCAGCTGTAGGGGTGGTGGGTAGTCAGCTGTAGGGGTAGTGGGTAGTCAGTTGTAGGGGTAGTGGGTAGTCAGCTGTAGGGGTAGTGGGTACCAGATGGACCATTGGGTATTTCAAAAATGTTGATTTTGACTTACAAATATGTCAAGGGGATATAGAGAATAGTACAATATCCAGTGAGTGGTAGTTTTGTGATAAATGTGACTAAGCTAAATCACTTCACTGTCCCCATCTCCTCCCATTGGTTTGTCCGACAGTATACAACACACAGGCAGAGTAATGCAATCAGCCAACAACAGACCAGTGAGACAGACCATGTCAGCTCACAGTTTGACTTCTTGTAGATGTGTGACTTCACAGTGAATAAAATACACAATGCAGAAACTGAAGATTGCATGTAATTCATTCAATACCATCAATATTTACTGTAAGAAGATCTGGATATAGACCTCCGTCAGAGTCAGCGGAGGTGGTGAAGGCAGAACAGGTGGACATCAGGCCTATTATTATGTCATAATCAATGCCAGTAAAAGCAATGACTAAAACACTAATAAAAGTGTGAAGTCATCCATTCTGGCATGTAGATATTCAGTGGTTTCAAAAGAGAAAGCATTAGCCACCAACTGCGTGACAGCAAGTGCGTGCTCCATATATTTTATACAAGCGTTTTAGCTAAACCCTGTAGCTCACAGCAAAGAAGAAAACATTGTTGGTGGGCTATTTACCAACAGAAAGTAAATGATGCATCAGATTTATAAAGTGTTTTGTAGTGTAGTGCTTTACAGCTGTGTCCAGCCTCACACTTATTTAACACACATGTAGATGAGGCAGCATACCAATCAAACGTATGGATTGGATGGATGTATAGCTGATTTTTTCCCTTGTAATTGAACAAAAATAATGACCTAGTAATTAGTGCAGCCATAACAAAAGCAATAGGAGAAAGAAAAATTACTTTGAAAAACTTTGTGGGCTGTATTATAAGGGACTGTTTAACCAATCACACGCTTCCACGGGACAGGAGCACTCTGATACATTTTATTATACTTTTCTGATGGCATGTTTCGACTCCTACTGTAGTCTTCTTCAGAGGTGGTCACATGATGTTACTGTGACATGTCTTGACAGCTGATTTATACAGGTTTTTACAGGATCAGTTTCTGAGGAAGGCTACAGTGTCTGTTAATAAGAAAAGTATAGTAATTACACTAATGGAAGACCAAATGAATGGCTATTATTATATCTATCCAGAACTAGGATCGGTCAGGAATAATGTGAAGGGGTCAATGTTTTATTTCAAAATGTAAGTAATAAAGTCAACTCCAGACTGTTATTCTCATCATTCCTGGTTTGTAAATGTACGAAGCAGTGTGTGCTTTATGTGTGAGACAGTGGGAGGGGTTTGGGAAGAACGTCATTCAAACTTTCAAGCCTTTTTTTTCACAGCTCCACAAAATCAAGCAGTGTGACTTTAAAGAGCACACAGAGAGATAAGTGCTTAATGTATCTTTTAAATTTCCTGTAAATACAATTACATGTCATGTTGTTGTTCTTTGGTGGGTTTCGAGCCGGTTGGAGCTCCCTGACTGTCATTTCCGCTCTACAGCCTCGGTGTGAAAACATGGCACTAATTGAGCTGTGATTAATCCTGGTTGGTTTGTAGCAGACATTCAAAGGTCTCCTAATGACTCTAAACACTAGAGGGTAGCCTATTCAAGCAGGATTAGCTGTTTTTCCACTTACACACACATACAATTATCCTGCCCCACCAAATATTTCAATGGTGGGGAGATGGGGCTGTTAAAATACTTCTGAAAGGTCAAAGTAAACCGGATTGGATTGTTGGTGTCTCTCCAGTCCACACCCAGGGCAGTTACACGGAGGTAAAGAAATCTGAAGAATTGTCAATGTGTCTCACCTAAAGTAAACTGAGAGAACTGAGATGTGGAAGCTGACCCATGTGCTCATACCATTGCAATCCCATTTTTAAATTGAGAAATAGTGATTAGATTGAGTATTTTTTCTTGTTAGACATTTAAAAAAAAAAAACAACATTCATTTATTTGGACGTTCATTCATTCCCCGCTTATTCTGGGGTTTCAGACGACTCCAGATGACTCTTGAGATACAGATGACTTGTGGTCCATTCTTCAATATTCAGTAGACATTGACAGACATCAATTCATTCACTCACTTTTTGGAGCATCTAAAGACTTAGATATCAAACTGGTGCCCAACATTTGTCTCTCACTGAGGGTGGGGGTGTCTTGCCATTCTACATGTTCACAGGGAAGATGGCCAAACATGTTTCTCAGGATGTAGTGTTTTGAGAGGAACAGCAGGAGTAGAGAGGAGAAGGGTGGGGGCAGGCCCATGGGGAGAAGAGACCAGGCCTACAGAAGTCTGGTGGCCACATGTAGCTCTGTGGAGGATATCACAGGACAGGCTTTCGTGCTAAACAAACAGCACCGAGAATAGGGCCTGTCCAAATAGAGGAGTTGGCAAAAGGATCGGTGAAGACAAGTCTCACACAAGACTTCCACCAACACAACCTGATCCCTCAACCCTGACCTCCAGTCTGGAGACCAACAACCACAGGCCAGCTTTGTTTACGTTAGCCAACAAGGAGATAGGAATGAATACACAGACAGACGTTATTACAATGTCCACATCTAGAATAACCAGAATTTGACACATTCTTCCAAAAGAAAATGACGCATTATAATGGATTACTGCCATACCAGCTGGTGATCTCTTATCCACAGCAATGTATAAGGCAAGTTCAATTGTATTGCACAAAAATATATCCAGATAACATACAGAGAAAAAAATGATGTTACTCAAGTAAAAGTAAAAAGCATGGTGCCACCTCTGTGTGTCATGTAAGAACAGCTTTATGTGAAAAATGTGATGATGTGGAAATTCTGTTCTTTGTGCAAATATTATTAGTTTATCTTTTGAAAATATCAAAATTAGCAACAAATAATCTGACATTATGCTCAAATAGTTACTTAGGACTTTTTTTCACCAGTACTTTTCTACTACTTAATTGTGTGAATGAGTAGTTTTTACTTTTACAATAATTTTACTGTAAAATTATTGTCTACTCAACCCACCTCTGAATATGACTCTATCGTCGGTCAGTGGGAACAGTGGGGCTCATGGCGTGTTTTCTGTAATGGCCCTGATACTTGTGTAATTGCTCACAGGAGTTCAGTGTGTGAAGCTGTTGCACATTTGTTGTGTTAGTGTTGGTAATTGATTTAACAGGATGCAAACACGCATTAGCACTTTAACTATTACCATGTCTCTCCCTCGCTCCCAAAACTCAACCATTGTTCCTGAATCAATGTTTTGCCTGCAGTCGCGGTACATGCTTTCGACCTGAAGGTGTGCACTAATCCTTGGGTCAGTCGCTAATGAGGAAGTGGACGGCGTATCTCCCCCGGGCTGCCTGGCCGCTGCTACTGTAGTAATAGGCCTTCATTGCTGACAGATTCATGCACACGTTGTGTTTGAAGTGGCTCGGGCCTAAGCTCCTCTGCTTTCTGAACATTTCCGTCCCGAAGAAAAGCCAAACATTTCAAAGGACAGCGTCCGGGCAATTAAGGTGGTGGCTAAACCGTTTTACTGTGTGGTAATGTGACAGGACTGAGGGTGTCTGACACAAACACACATCTGCTGATAATGTGTGGAAGGAACTTTTGACCAAAAAAATGGAGGAAGTCAATCAAACAATACTGAGGAAAAATAAACAAATACAATTCATCATACTTTAAAACGTGGCTCATCATTTTACCTTTTTAAGCACTCTTGGATGTTTCCTTCCTTCCATGTAAATTAAAAAAATATTTTTTAAAGGAACATCACAGAGAATTTCATCTAAAAGAACAAAGCCTCCCTTTATTTAGAGTGATTCTTGACTCACCAATCAACCCTATAAAACACCTCTGTGCCTCAGAGTGCAGTGGCCTGCTAAAACAAACGAGCAATGAGACTATCCCTCAAAAGTGAAAGAATTTGGCTATGAAGCTATTTAATTTACTCAAGTAAATGTAACTCATTACTGCCCATGGGTTTAGTTGTATTTACTGTATCTCTGCTGGACTGACACAAACAAATGACTTCACAAACTAAAGCACTTCTAAATGGACTACTGGTAGTAATAGCGGTAATGGGGCTACTGCGAATGGGCCGTGAGAGGACGATCCATCTCCATTGAGGATAACCATCAGGCTTAAGAGTTCCAGCATTTAGACAGAACCAGACCAAGAGGTTTCGCAGCAGTTAGTGAACCCGTCTATCACCTGTCAGCCCACTGTCACACACACATACAGCTTAGCATCAATACAACGTCACCGTCTAGAGATCCACATGTTTTGATTGCCAGCGGCCATGTCAGGAGTCAAGTAGAGCCTCTTAAAATGCAAGCTCGAGTTCAAAGGTCATCCGCTAATGAGTCAATGCTTCTTTTTTTTTTGCTAATGTCTTTGTTGGTGAGAAGGGAGTCAAAGGAAATGTGCACACTAGGTGGTAAGAGGGACAGAAGGTGTGAAGGGATGGCCAGTGGCAGGGGAGCACACAGGGGCCGGAGGGGTGAAGGGCACAGAGGGGGGGCCGGGGGGGGCCACAGGGTGTCAGGAAGTGGAGCGGACTGAAGGCAGAGGTGAGGTCTCAGGTGAGAGGGGGCGAGAATGATAAACGCCACTTTGAGACAGAGAAACACAAGGAGGGAGCGAAGTGAAGTAAAAAAAGGAGGTCATGTTGAGACTTAAATATGTTTATTCTAGTAGTTCAAATGTAATCACAAACCATTGGTTGAGATATCGCAGAGGAAAGATTCTCCAGAAAGAGATATTCCCTATAAGACTATTGCCAATGAGCATTGATATCCAATGAAAACAATGGCATCAGTGAATCAATTCAGCATCCACGTCAAATAATGCATCTATGAAACACAGAAGATCACTTCTCTGCCATGCATATACACTGAGCATAGTGTATGCTCTGCATGTAAATGCAATGACTGTCACAAGAAAGTAAAGCACAAACATCATGACATATGTATTATAAGGTCTTTGACACGGCCACAGGAGATGCTCCGGATAATATCCTGATAATGTCCACAACCTTTGGAAAGAGTAAGAACACCAGAAGCTCAGTCATCCTTGCTAGAACCTAAACAAAGAAAGAATTTACACTAAACAGACTAGAAATCAAAATGACAGCAAATCATAGTAACTGTAGAAATAATGAAATGCTATGCTTTTACCAAATATAAATCTACAGTGAAAGCATGAAATATTACTATACAGTATACCTCCAAAACTCACATAGAAGCACCTGGTCCCATGATATAGTCCAGAGTGTCACACATGGCCTGTTGGAAGCTACAGTGATGGGAAACTCTCCGGGAAGTGCACTGTGGATGAGCTGCTCCAGATGGTTCTCTAATTCCTCTGGATGTGTACGTGCACGCGTTAGCAGGAGCGTGCACATGTATGTTTAGATAGAGAAGAATGGAAGAGGACTATGTTCCAATTACAGAAGGATAAACAGTTGATGTAAAAGAAACTCAAGCTAACATTTACAGGCTGGGACAGTGGTGTGTGTGTCTGTGTGGGGACCTCTGTGGCACTGTTATTCAAGTCCACATTGCAGTCAGATAAGTGCACTCGAGAGCTCCAAACACATTGTAATGTATAATCAGAGCAGAAAACACTTAGAAGATGTCCAGGCCTCACAGAGAAACAGGAGGATCTGTGGGTCACTTCAAAGCCCCAGTGGAAAGTGTGGAGGAATGCACACAAGTCACATAATGGCTTTTACCCACTTACACCAGTTTACATTTAGAATAAGGTTCAATAATACCAGCAAATGAGCACACGTTTCTAAATAGACAAACAATATATTATCAGTAAGAGCTAAACCACACTTTCAAGCTCTTTTCTGTATCTTGAGTTTTTATCTTCAGTAGGAGCAGCTCTATTATTACATTAAATTATTTACATTACATTACATTATACAGTTAACACAATACAATCAATGCAAATCATCACTATTATGTACTAATATATATATAAATATACACACACAATCATTTCAAGGTACAAACTTTTTTCTTTAAATACATGCATGCTTACATGCAAAGGCCATGCAAACAAATTGTGAGCATACAATTCCAGGTGACACAAAGGAAATAGTTCAGCACTGGACAGCTCCATATTGATTTTAATATACAGATACACATGACAGAATAAATGGTCTTCCTGTTTACTGTTACTGCACACAATTGAAACTGTAGTAAAAAACAATGTACCAGAATATTCTAGTTTCTGGGTCCATGCGTTGTCATAGTTGTTTGAGCCACATTGAGCATTGAGTCTGTGAAGGTTGCTCACATTATATTGAGACAATATTTTGAAGTTTATAGAAAAGCACTGCTGCATTTCTATTTGTTTTTACTCACTGCTAGAATGTCTGTCTTTGTCAGTTTTTTGAAGAGTTGCTCTTGAACCTTGACCTCATTTGGACTGAGAGCTCCTGTGAATGACGAACCCTGACCCCATTAGTGCTAAGTGCTGCTCGGGCTCACCTGAAGAGGCTCTTGTCCCGCCCACATGCAGCAGCTTTAGTCCCATATATGAAACTGTAGTGTGTTGGAGGTGTGGTGTGTCAGAGCTGAGTCTTTAGCCCACACACATGGATGGATAGGAACTCTTCAAAGCACCCAGAGAACACAATGACTATTAGGGCTTGACATTACCGTTTCTGTTTACTGGCCATTGTGGCAAGTATTCAAGCCAATTACGATTTGCACTAGCCCCCATTTACTTGACATTTCTTTTAATAAACTGACAGTAATGTGCTATTTTTCCCCCAATTTGTTTATCTCCAAATAACATATTTCAGTTTAGGCTCTGTACATTACAATGGCTTACTCTAGGTTTGAAAAGTCAGGCCTACAGGCTGATAGTTAAAGAGTGTGTATTAAAACCCTACCCGACAAATTGACTAGTGAAAGTGAATGTGCTACAGTCAAAATGGAAATCCAGCATTTGACAGTTTTTTTGTAAATCCCTGCTGAGTATTATCAGAATATCTTTTTGTGATCCAGTATACTAGGTGTTCTTCTAATGTGTCCTTGGTGACTGGATCTGACCACTTAGGATGCACAGAGCATGTTCACACCGGGATCAACACAGGACAATTTGCATCTATTACATAAACCAGGAGTGAATGAAGTCTATGTATGATTTTTGACATTCTATAGCCCATGTACAGACCAAATAAACTCTTTGGTCCACATTGGTCCGCACACACACAGTGAAGTCCACGGTGAGGCTGGGAACCTGGCTGAGGAGCTGGAGGAGCTGTTTGAAGCCAGCTGTCACAACCTGACAGCCTGTTGTTTTAGAGGCCGCTGGTATGGCCCAGGGGCCGAGAAAAACAACACCAGGAATGTGTACAAGTCAGGACCCAACAGTAAATCCTGCTCCGTTTCCTCTCTCCCTGCGCAGACAGAGGGGAGCGGGGTCATCCCAGGGAGAGACCAGGGAGAGACCAGGGAGAGACCAGGGGGAGACCAGGGAGAGACGAGGGAGAGACCAGGGAGAGACCATCGAGAGACCAGGGAGAGGCCAGGGGGAGACCAGGGAGAGACCAAGGAGAGACCAGGGAGAGACCAAGGAGAGACCAGGGAGAGACTAGGGAGAGACCAAGGAGAGACCAAGGAGAGACCAGGGAGAGACCAGGGAGAGACCAGGGGGAGACCAGGGAGAGAGCAGGGAGAGTCCAGGGGGTGACCAGGGAGAGACCAGGGAGAGACCAGGGAGAGACCAGGGAGAGTCCAGGGGGACAGGGGAGTACCCTGTCCTAAGCCAGCCTCTCCTACTCCTGTCCCACAACAGCATCCCACTCCTTCTGCCTTTTCTTACACAGTTTCCCATTATATCGGTGAAACAACGATATTATGGAAAGAACAACGTAGTTTTATGGAATTTTACCAAATTTGGCAAAAATATTCTTCACAAACATCCAGACAAATCAAAAAAGTCAAATAGACTCTTCCAATGGTTGTCATGGTTTGGGGGCAGGGCCTCTTAATTGCTCGTTAACAATATTAAAACCCTTATAAATCACACAATGTCTGATTAAGGTGCCTGTTGGTGCCATTTGTGGCAGATGTATGGGGCGTTTCATTGATATACACCAGGGGTGTTCAAACTATGGCCCGGGGGCCAAATGCGGCACGCAGACCAATTTTTTGTGGCCCTCAAGCTTACCGCTCAATTGACCCAAAAAGTCATTTTACTGCCTGTGACTTTACATAATCAAACTAAAGGACAGCATTCAATGTGTAACAAGATATCCTTCCACTTTTCTCTGTGGTCATTATATAGAGGGACACTAAGTAAAGAAAAAAACTGCCAGAAGATATGTGTCAGATACAACCGAAGAGGACATTTGGTGAAGCAAAATCGGGAACCTCAGAGAATGGCCCTCCTTGGTATTCATTTTTGACAATGTGGCCCTCAGTGAAAAAAAGTCTGGACACCCCTGATATGCACCTTGCTGTTATAGGGACGACAGCACAGGCCTAGTTTATCATGTTCTGTAGCGTTTGTCCTGACTCATCCCAACTGTAATGGCTTGGGATAGTTTTTATGCTGGATTATCGTGATCAGATAACTTGTGAACATCAGTGAACTAATTAAAGATAGAATATTATATAGTTAACTAAGTATAGTGATACGTTGTAGAGCCGTTATAAGCTTTTTCATAATGGAGTAAGTCTAAACTTAAATGTATATTTTCTGCCTCTCTAACATGGGCTGAAAGCGGATCCCACAAGAGAATTATTCTCAGTTGCTACAGTGTTTCTTAAAACTCAGGGCTTCAGACCTGTTTTTAATGCGGCATCAGTGTAGTATGAAGCCGGAAACAAAAGTGAAAGAAGTGAAAGTCAATGTATGCTAACATGCATTTTACCATGAAATTTAACAGTGTGTGAATTATAATTTTGTTCTTAATAATCCGAAACTGTAAAACTTAAATAGACCCACTTCAATATTTGTAATGCCATCCTTTATACACTGTCGTCCAGGCTGTTCAGACTGTTCTCACACATTGAACTACAGTCTAAGGGGGCTCCAGAGCCACATTCACTGACCTCTGTGCTCCAGCCTGCTATACATCATCCAACACTAGAGTGTCCCGACTCCTCTGTGGGCTTTGAACTCACCACGGGTCACTGCTATAGCTGCCCACTCCCAACTGGGCTACAAGGAGAGGGCCCAAAAATCACCACCACAAACCACTCCTACGGGCCTCTCAACGGAAGGATCCAACAAGTCATTTTTACACCATTGTTACAGCTGGGAGACATACTTGTGGCATGGGTTTGCTCACATGTGGTTGTGAGTGACATGTATAAAAAAATATTGTGAATTAATCAGTGGCGGTTCAAGAATTTAGCGGATCCCAAGCAAGGGTCTTTACTGAGGTGCCCCATGAACCTCCACAAGAGAATTGGCAACCTACTGTAAGTACTCAGGGCTTGTACTCTTTGGGCTCTATCTATTTTTACATTTTTATTACACTCATTTAAGTATAGTTTACTTTTTTTTTTAAGTCCTTATAATATTTGACAGATCTTCACCAGCCTTGGCTTATCTCCTACTATGAGTGACCAGGCCTCTTCATCCACAATCATCCACTAATACAGGTCATCATGTCACAAAGTAGAAGACTATGGAAGTCTTGAAAGATGTGTTGGAAGAGCATGTTTTATACAGACATGCTTAATAGACAAGTTTTTTCTGAAAGTTGAAAAAGGGCATCTGGACAAGGTTTTGATTGTTGAAAAGCTTTCATCTGCCGATCCAGCAGACTTCTTCAGTTCTGGTTAGAAAGGTGGGTGAGCTGAGATTATAGGC
>JAVQKC010003029.1:0-18956 GCA_036025475.1 Philypnodon macrostomus
AAATACATTGTACTCCATAGAGTAGCTTTTCTGCACAATAATTTTTACTTTTCTTGAGTAATAATATTTTGAAGTAACTGTACTCTTACTTGAGTAAAATCTTGGAAATCTAGAAAGAGTAAGAGTACTTTTACCACCTCTGTGTGTCATGGAAGAACAGCACATCTGTTTATTATCTATTTTTGCCAGATTACCACAAAATTAAACAGATAATCTGACATTACGATCAAACAGTTACTCAAGACTTGAGTAGTTTTTCACCATTACTTTTCTACTCTTAATCAAGTAATAATACTTTCTACTTTTACTTGAGTAACATTATTTTGAAGTAACGGTACTCCTACCTGAGTAAAATTATTGTCTACTCTACCCACCTCTGGGTATTTCTAATATGGCTGATTCGATGTCACATAGATCTAGCAGTATTAAAGCAACTTACGTCATAAGGACGCATGTCACCCAGCACATGGACTGTTCACGCCCAATTATGCTTTTTTTATCTGGTCTACGTTGGCTGTATAAGATTTATCAGTGTTTGCTATGCTTTAGAGACACTTATTTGTTTGAAGACATCAACGTTTAACATTGACTAGCCAAGCTAACTAAATCCAAAGGAAGTATCCTTACTGTGAGACAATATCTTAAGACCTGGTTTCCCCTAATAGAAATATCATACTTCCTGTTCACTTTCTCTTTCTTGAACTACATCATTATAGCCCACATGAGAAAGCTTAGTATTTGAATAATTATTTTTAGCAACACCAATGACGAGTTTCTAAGACTTTTGAAAGAATCAGGTGCAGCATATAGAGCGTTCTTAACATTATAATCATTAACCTGTTTTTTCCAAGGAAAAAACGTTATCCTGCTGCAAATCCAGGTAACACCAGTGATGCACCTTTAAAGTCACTGTTTACTGCTGACATAACAGCACAATGTATATATATGTACATGGTCTTTAACATTGAACTTTTTTATATATATATATTCACACTTATGCATGCTGATCTTTATCTGCTATTATTTATCTATTTGAATTTCTATTTTATTGTTGGCATGCAGTCCGGGCAGCAAAGTAAGAATTTCATTGTGCAGGGAAACATTTCCTCCTGTGCATATGACAATAAACACCTTGAATCCTTGAATCCTTGAATCCTTGAATGACCGAACAAAATGAACCACATGAAGCAGGGACTTTATTGAGCTGATTTTCTTCTGTTACAAAGCAGAGAAAGACTCACCTTTGCTTTGACTTAACTAGATTTTATTTTGGAAGGACTTTTCTACATATTTTTAACTTTTGTTGCCAGTAACATTAATCACAAAAAAATCTGGGCTGACATTTTTGTTAAAATATATTTATATTTTGAAAGAAGAATTCTGGTTTGGATTTTACACATATGTCAAGCCCTAGAAATGATTGTTCATAAAGTGAAGTTTATTTGTTTTTCTTAATCACAATTGTGTACACTTCCTGTGAGTGTTAAACTGAGGCAGAGGGAAATCAGAAATTCAAATATACTATACATATGCAGCCTACATGAAAAACAATGAAGTAAAATTGTCATAATTTAAAATGGCGCTATAGTTTACTTATTATTGGTGCAACTGTGTGAATATTATTACACTTGAAAGATTTTTCATGCCTGAAAAGTGTGGGACACGTTAGTCACCATACTTTGACAATGGCCCCTTTAATGTGTTTCAAACATTGTAACACAAATTCAATTGTTTTGACCCTTTACGTACAGATCTTTAAAGACCTGACAACTAAAACATGGAAGCACGTGTGGTGTGTTTTAAATCTTGTGTTAGTATTTGTGTATTTCTTATTATACATTTTGTCAAGTCCAAATAACTTTCAAGGTTCAAGAAGGTAGGTAGGAGACAGTGGATAGATAACACGGGGATGGAGTCCCATAAGATCTCATTTAAAATCTATCTCTTAACAAAATATGATTAATTATTCACCAAGACATCATTAAATTTACATCACTGTGAGTCTATGACACACAAACGTCTGGACGACTAAACCAGGACTACTAAACCCGTTCTAAACTAAAAATATAATTCTAAATTAAGTTAGAACCAAGTCTAAATCAGTATAATATAAATAATAAATATAAATCATGCATTCATTGTAGTGTATATTTGATCACGAAAGCGTTCTTTATACGGTCTATCAACTTCCAAGGCTGACTGTGTGTGCACTTCGCAGCCCGGTCCAGTGGGGTGGGACTTGTTCTCAGGGCTGCTGATGGAGCAGATGGTGAAGGTGTCTTGTTTGGAGTCTTTCCTGTCACTGCTCTGACCCTTGGCCAGAGCGGAGGCAGCTGCTCGCCCGTGCCCAGCGTATCTCCATCTCTCCTCCAGCATCCATCCAGCCGAAAGGACCACGTACGCTATGACACGGCTTCCCTGCGCCTTTTCGCACCAGATACGGGTTGTTCTCTCGTGGAAAAGAAGCCTCTACAAGCTGCGGATGCACTGCCAGGGACGTGCTGGAAGACAAAGGTGAGATCCATGTGCGAGATCTGTGCATGTTTAGCATCCAAACTAATGCCTTATATTCGCATTTTTCCCCACATTATCACAACTAAGGAAGCATATCGTAGCTTGGATAACTACCCATAAAGGTGCGCACGTTCCTACTGACCCTGGTGGAAAATCTGTGCTTACATTTGCACCAAGTCATTTTAAGCACACTATCAGAAGCGAGTCACTTTCGTTTGAATCTGCATTAATCTCATGGTTTCTCCGCGTACCAAGTCACCCTTTGGCTTTCGGATGAGTGCGCGTACTATCCAAAACATTTACTACCAGCTTCAGCAATATGATTTTATAATCTTGCAGTTTATACTTTTGCAGCAACTAGAAAGGTTTGGTTTGAAAAGAACAGTCGCTGAGCTCTGATCTGCATCCATCTCTGTACTCGGAATATTCTGCACCTTTATAGCGTCGATAATATTGACTGATTTGAATCGATACATAAAAATCGAAAGTGTGGAAAGTGTGGGATTGTACAACTACAGTGCAAACAAAGGGTTGATCTGATTACTAACGTTCAAGTTGTTGGTTTTGGCAGAATTGTGTAGGGTTAGGGCCAGGGACATGGTTAGGGTGTGATATTGATCCTTGTGTCTGGTTAAGGTTAGGGTTAGGTCCATAGTTATGGTACCGGGTTAGGTCCATGGTTATGGTACTGGGTTAGGTCCATGGTTAGTGTACCAGGTTAGGTCCATGGTTAGTGTACCAGGTTAGGTCCATGGTTAGGGTACCAGGTAAGGGCTGGACCAACAACTAGAATGATGGTCCTGGATCATGAGCAATGCGTTCATTTGTATTAATCCTGGCTGCAGCCCATGGATCTCTCTTAAACTAACAATGCTCTGAATAAAAAAGGCTGTATCTGTGGTATAGGCTAGTGCAACACTAATGTTTTGGCTTGATCACGTGTGGAAAATCCAGCAGCTGTTTTATACAAAGAATCAGAAGGCAATTGCCACAAAGAAAGAAGTTATAATGAGCTATTGTTGGGGTCACCTTTGTCTTAGACTGCTCTTCCCTGCTGCAGTACACCGCCACCTGTTACTGAGAGGCGTCTGACAGTGTAGCTTATACCCAGAGGTGGGTAGAGTAGACAATAATTTTACTCAAGTAAGAGTATCGTTACTTCAAGTAAAAGTAAAAAGTACTCATTCACATAATTACTGGAGTAAGAGTAGAAAAGTACTGGGTAAAAAAACTACCGGTACTCAAGTCCTGAGTAACTGTTTGAGCGTAATGTCAGATTATTTCTAAAATAACAAGATCATAAACAGATTTTGAAACAGATATTTTCAAAAGATAAATTAAAAACATAAATAATATTTTCAAAAATGAAGACACAAGGAACAATATTTCCACATCGTCACATTTTTCACATAAAGCTGTTCTTACATGACACACAGAGGTGGGTAAAGTACTCTTACTCTTTCTAGATTTCCAAAATTATACTCAAGTAAGAGTGCAGTTACTTCAAAATATTATTACTAAAGTAAAAGTAAAACGTATTGTGCAGTAAAGCTACTCTATGGAGTACAATGTATTTAAAAAGTTACTCAAGTAAATGTAGTACAACCCACCTCTGCTCCTATATGATGTTACCTAGCCTAATATTCTACATCATTTTGCACCTGAACGACAGCTTTTCAATATCGAGACAAAGCAGTTAAATCAGCAGGTTTTTGTGCGAAACCTCTGAATTTTATTACATTTGGAATTTTACAATTAGAATTTAGCATTTGAAATAGATTTTGTGAAGTAATTTACTAGTTTTGGACAACATTTTGAAATGATTGCCTTATCTGGGCTTAGTAGTTTAAGAGCTGGCAGGAGTCACTTGGCAGGAGTCCTAGAGGAAGACCAAAGAGGAGAGGATTTAGGGGACATGAAGTTAATTGGCGTGAGAGAAGATGCAGATGATAGGGTTAGAGCTAATGTTTTTGCAATACCAGTATAGATGTCAACAGCACGGATATTGCCTTTGCTCATATTGTGATAATGATCAGTTTGCTATTAGTCAACCTTTATATTCCATCATTAGAGCTACTTCATATCAGGCCCAAGCAATATTAAAAATGTATAAAGAATAGTAATAATATGAATGATCATCCACTATAGGGCTGATGCCATGTTTAACAGTCACTACAGGACAAAACCAGAACATGTATTTATTTATATGATATGATCAAATTGTAGTCTCTGCTTAAATTACTAATTGCAATCATTTTTTCTTTATTTGATGAGATTAATTGTGCAGGCCTAATTTGTACAGACATCTCTATCTTTTTGCCATATGTAATTCAGTTTCATATGTTTCATTTATAGATCTTTCCATTATGATGAGTTATTGGACACATTTCTTGCCAGCCAGAATTTAAGTATACCTCCATTGGCTGGGGTAGATATCAAGCCCTGCCTACCATTACATTTCTCATACTTACATTTGTATTATTTTATTTTTTTTAGAGACCTGTATCTTCGAGCTAGACTGTGTTTAAAAGATTATCACAATGACATATCTCCGATCTAGTAATGAGCAGTCTGTGAACATGCTAATTCAAAGCCAGTGTTGTTGTGTTTGTGGTGCAGGCTGCGGCTATTGTGTCTATATAGTCACCCTTTAAATAGACCATGTGCTTTTTTGTGGGGGTTGGGATCCCAGCAGTGTGACCCCCACTTTGTGAACTTAAAGACATCTCGCTGATTCAGCCGCTTGTCTTTGTCCTGATTGTGAGAACAATGTTGTTGTTTTTAGGTGTATTTCTTGTACTTGAACTTTGGTGAATGTTTGTGTATTAGCCCCATTGCCTGATACATTGCCTGATACATTGCCTGATACATTGCCTAACTCCCGGAGACATAGTTTATGGTAATACGAATATGCTCACCTAGGATTTGACGTTAGACCCCATTTTCAAAGCTGTGTCTCCAAAATAATGGTAATAATAGCCAGATGAATCCTCCTACAATATACTATTAGGTAACTAGGTAGGTAGCACTTCTTCTATTTCCTCTCATGGTTTAAAGAGAACGTTCAATTTTGTGTTCAAATGTAATGGTCGAGGTTGGAGGAAAATTGCTGGTTTGATATGATGGAACAACAATGGTAAAAATAACAACAAGCATTTCAAAACAGTACTACTTGCAGAAGCCACTTCATTAGGTACAAGGTCTGTCTAATAAAGTGGCCTTTGAGGGTATATCAAACCTCCACTTCTTGTATAGTTGATCTGCTGCGAAGCATTTTCATTAAGCTCCTCCAGAGACTGTCACTGAGATAGACAGATCAATACTTTAGTGGCAACTGTATTGGCTTTTCAGGTTTTTTCTTTGTGAGAAATGATGAAATGGAGGCACAGCGATATATAATGATAAATAGATGAGAGGTATATCAATCTATTCCCAGTTCTATAGGGAAATAAACTGCTACACTGACTGTCAGTGATTATAATTTATGCTGATGCCATTACGTTATGGACAAAATATTAGAGCTGGACGATGTATTGTGAATTTAGTGTTATGGTAATTCCAATAACTGTAAAACAAAGAAGTTCTTGTTTTTATGATTTACATAAAGCTCTTTTTTGACTATTGGCCAAACGTAGTTGCCCCTTAGCCTTGGTTTACTTCCTAGTTTCTACAATATTAAAATTAAAAAAATAAAATTAAATGATTAATGATGACATCATGTCATGTTTATTATTTTTGTAAATACATTAAATCAATTAAAATACCACAGACCTTCCGACCTTTGTACAACATAGTATTTAACAGTAAATTAAATACTACATAGTATTTATCTGTAAATCACCATAAACACACACACACCAGTACAGTGTAAAACATGCACAAAGGTTCATACAGTGTATAATAACAAAACTGTGTTGTGTACGACTAAGTGACTTCAAGTGACAATTTGTTTGTGTATAGCATACTTTTATGACTTGTCTGTTTTTACAGTAAAAAAGCTTACCATATATTTAGTTTTTAGTTGTTTTTTTTTACAATTTGTGTAAAATTATTTCAGCTTTAAAGCTTTAATTGTGGAAGTTAGGTCAAATCTTTCCATTTCTCTATAAACCTGTAAAAGCACAGTTACAAAAAGCCATAGAACTATAACCTTGATGAGCCCAGAGCCCTGGGTGCATGTTCAGAGAGGCCTTTTTGTGTGTCTCAGGCTGAAGTGGGCTCTTGATTCTGTTCTAGTCATGTTGGACTTGGGCTGCAGGGGGCGCCGTGCACATCAGCAGCAGCTGCAGAGCCCTCAGTACTCAGAGAGATGTGAAGAGAGACTGTTGAATACTAATAAACTGGGAACAGGACGTCCCTGAGTGCTCACATCCAGCTGCAGCACTCATTCTTCTTATTTTATAAAGTGGGAATGGAAACTGATGGGGTGGATTGTGCACTTAAACATGAAAAAAGATACAAATTATGGATAAAATATAGACGCAATACACTCCTATAGGCTCTGGGGTGCAGAGTGGTTAACTAGTCAAAACTGCAGATTTGGTGGTTCCCAGTCCAAGTATCAAATGTGTCTCAGTAAGGAACAGTGGAGCTGGTTTAGGCTGGTTAGAAAGGTGCCATTTCACAGTGCATCACAGTTTGTTGATATGGAGGGCGGAGATCATATATTATCTCTGGCTGGTGCACATGCCATTGTATACTAATGCAAGTCACCTTATGTTAGGGACAGCTGTTTGTCTTGTTACTGCCTCATATCTCCTCACAGCTGTCTTCACATTTGTCCCACAAAAGAAATAGGGATATGTAATCATAGAAGGGTGCAAAATCTAGTGCAAATACAATAATTTTGAATTAATATTTTGAAGTAACTGTACTCTGATTTGAGTAACATTTTGGAGTACTTTTACCCACCTCTGTGTGTCATGTAAGAACAGCTTTATGTGAAAAATGTGATAATATGGACATATATATGAAAATATTATTTACCATTTTAGGTTATCCTTTAAAATATCAAAATCTGTTTGTTTTTTTTGCCCAATTACAACAAAATTAAACAGATAATCTGACAGTACGTCGTTATAGTTTTTTTCACCCAGTACTTTTCTACTCGTACTTGAGTAATTACATGAATGAGTCATTTTTATTTTAAAGTAACAGTACTATTACTTAAATAAAATCATTGGCTACTCTACCCACCTCTGGCTGTTGGTTTACACAGCTTGAATTAGTGGTTAGTGATAATACAGAAATAGTGTCTATTACAAAAAAGTGAATTTTCATGTTTATTGTGGGTGTATTTTTTGATCACTGCAATTGTGACTGATGCAGAGACATTGTAGGCAGGAAAAACCTCACCACACTTCTTTTTCCTACTGGTCTAATCTATTTTGATGGACTCATCTGTGACATGTATTTAATGGAATAGATGTTTTGCACAATAATGGATTTAATGTATTTTGATGGAAATGGTAGATGCTTTCACCTTTAACACAATAGTGACCAAATTGAGGTTGCTCTGTTTGTTGCTTTGTTCCACAGTGGCCTCAGACATGCATGTATACAATGAAAATCATTACCATCCTCCGTACTGCCCTTATAATGCAGTTATGAGATCTTGGCATGAGGCAGGCCCAGCTCATTATGTCTTTGCGATTACATTTGCCAATCTGACGAGAACCTGGGGCCAGCTTCATGATATTGGCTCAGTGTGTGTCTGTGTGTGTGTGTACTAAGATTAAAACCTCATAAGGATTTCCTGAGCGAAGCAAATAAATCTGTTAGGTTGGGGGCTGTGGATAGATCAGATGGATAGAGCTGGGCGTTTGAAGGGTTTTGGTGCATTCTTCTCTTGTGCAGATTGTCAGTGCATGTATATCATAGTAAGGAGAAATTCTGTATATTTTGTAAAATGGTGATGTTTTTAAGCATATAATCATAATCTGGGAGTGACTAACCCCACAGGAAAAGTTATTTATGTATTTGAAACTAGGCTAAAACTAGGATGATGAGACTTTATGATGAAAACAGATGAAACTGAGATCATCCAGTTTAGGTGTGAATGCATTATTCAGCCACAAAGCTTAAAACTTGATCCAGTGACCTGGATCCATACCTTCCTTTGCTCATTAATCATTATTGACCTTTATAATATAAAATATAATCAAAATTCATACTTTTCTTGCTAAAAACCAACACCAGCAAATATATAATCCCCTTGACACCAGTAACTACTCTTCATGTTTTGAATAGGATCAGTGCTGCAGCCCAAAGAACATGGGCTTTGCATCAAAATGCCCCTGTGAAGGACCACACTATTAACCAGCTACAGTACTGGAAATGTGTTGCATAATCTTTATAAATAAACACAACTGTGACACTCTGGTGCAATCATTATTTTCTGTGTGGACAATGACACAGCTCCCCTCCAACCATTATTATTGATTTAAACAGGCCACACACATTTCAGTATACATAACAGCATACATCATTTATTACATAATGTATGTAACTAAGGTGAACCATCTCTGGCCTCTACAACAGAGTTTCACAAACTGGTATGAAACTCAAGAGTCTGGCTAGTTGGATTTAGGTAATGTTTATTCCTGATTTAGTCTCAGTTTAGTTCAGGCTTACTCTTCATTTAGTCCTGGTTTGGGCCCTGTTTTCCTTTAGTTAGTCCATTAGTTTTGTCCTTATTAGATAAAACATTTAGTTATTTAAAGATGGTCATAAAAAGCCAGATGTTTTGTGAGATAGTACTTGATGTTAAAAGTTTGAGAACCACTGAATACAATACAGCATTAAAAGAACATGCATGATGGCTGATAAAAGACAGCTATGTGTGCATGTCCTCCCTGTGCTACCATGGGTCCCCTCTGGCTTCTTCCCATTGTCCAAACACATGCAAGTAGAATTTATGATCCTAAATGACTCTTAGTGAATGAATGTGAGAGTGGATGGTTGACAATGTACTGTATCTCTTTTCATTTAGAAGCTGTAAAAAAGGTGTACCTAATAGTGGCTTGTATGCATCGATATATACTGATTTGTGTTTGTAAGGTCCTTCAGTTTGCTTGTAGGACAGTCTTTTCTCTCCCTGATTATGATGATGATGAGTGATTCCCATTACCACAGAGAAACCATATGTCCCGTACAGAGGTCATAGAGGATACACAGTGTGAAACAGGTGGGAGCCCCGCAGCTCCTCCAGCCTTTAGCTAAACCAGAGCCAGGTGTCTCAGTTTCCTCACAGCAATGTGTGCACCTGTCTACAACAAATTATTTCACTCAAACAGGAGAAAGAGAGAAAGAGAAGAGAAAAGCATAGAGAAATGTATTTACACTGACATGCCTAACCACATCGCAATGGAAGATAAATGGAAATGAACGAATGAATGAATTGTTGTCAGTGCTCATCCAATGGCCTTATATTTTAATTTTGCCTTACCATCTCTTCATCGTGGCAGATATTCATAGATAGAATGTACAGTATTAAGCTGCCAGAAAACATTTTGCGCTTAAAGGTTGTGATAAGATAGGAAGCAGGGGAAATAGACAAGGATTTGATTGACTAAGTTCTAAGGGCAAAATTGTGATGGGAGCCTCTCCAAAAACTTCTAAAGGTGGAGTAACGTCTGCAGTGCCAAAAACGTTGTCCAAGGAAGGAACTGTTGTGAACCAGCAACAGAAGCACATGTGAACTGATCTGATCAAAACTATAGATCAAAATGCAAGTTCATGTTGGTTCACACAGAAGGAGATGACAGTTGGACTTGTTTACAGTCTGGTATAGATACTTTCATTCATAATCCCATCTGAGATAGGTACATTCTTAATGAAGACTGTTTTTTTTTTTACTTTCATCTTCGTCTGAGAGAACATGTAAATGTCACCCTGCCAATAGATGCTATTTTTGAGAGCAGCTCCATGACAACCCACAGAAAAATGCTCTAAGACTGGTTTCGAGATTCTTCTACATGGAACTGAACTGAATGTCTTGAATGTGCAGTAATTATTTTTTACATAGAAGAAGACTGTATTTCAGTAAAAAGACTATCTTACCACTCAATACTGCAGTGGATCAAGTCTTCAACATGTTATGGTTACTTTCTCAGGTTAGGTAAGGGTTGGTTGTAAAAGTTTCCATGTGTGGTATAGCTGGTCCTTAGGGACATTTTAATTGGCTGTTGGTCTTCACAGCTTGTGAAGATTTAATCAATTGCAGCAGCTATTCAGGGGTGTCCTGGAGTTGTTGTGGAATAAATTTAGTTTTAGTTTGTTATGCGCTTTAATTACCAAGAGGGGTGAATTTTTATGCTAGAGTGGTGTGCAGCGGCAGGGTGGACAGCGTCGGTCTTGGGTTTGATCTTGGGCTATCTAACACACAACATTTCTGAGTGGAGTTTGCATGACCTCCCTGCGTTATTGTAAGTTCTCTTTGACTTCCTTCCACCAAAGACAAGCATAGTGTTGGAGAAACTGGTAACTCTAAATTGCCTCAAGTGAATAAATGTAGTCAGTGGATGTCTGTCAGTTTGTGTTAGAGCAGCAGCTAATTTACCCCACTGAAGGCCCATAGTTTTGCGGATAGGTCCACTTAATGGAAAACAAGCAGAAGAAAAATATGACGTCAAAGTTTTTTCTAAATACTGTAAAATGTTGCTACATTAGCTTGATCGTAGTATGTCCATATTGATCAGACCATACCTCCATGATCCGAGCAGAGCCACACTTTACACCAGTCGACATGTGTTTGAGTGCATCCCCTTGGGGAGTATCACAGCAGCAGGTGATTAACATTGAAGGGCTCTCACTGACTGTATATTAAGCCTGTTGTGTAATGGGCTCACTGCCAAAGCTGCTGTATCTGCATCCAGCCTCTTCATGTTCAAGAGAACGGATTATCTGCTGACAGGAAAGTGCAAAAACGCTGGAATAACTTCAGAAGAAATATGAAAAAAAAAAAAATCCAAGAGACAGATGGATACAACAAACTGACATTGTATGGTGTGAATTGAGGAGGAAAATATATGAATCTAATACTAAAATATATGAATCTAATACTGCGAGAGCTCATTGCAAAAACAGTACAGATTTGTCATTCTCCTGTCAGCTTACTTCTCTGCAAGTTGTGCTTTCAAAATCTGCAACCTACTTTTTGGAAGCTAACTTTTACCCTCTACAAAATGCTGTTGATAACACAAAAAGATAGTGTTGGGAAAAAAGATTGAGAATTAATGCGCTTGTGTATGCATATTTGCAGGTTCTCAGGTGAATGCAAAAAAGAACTCTTTATTGCTTTGTCATATGCTGCGTAAAGTTAAAATATACTGAGGCAGCATGTTTAGACACAAATGACTTCTTTAGGGTATACACGTTCACACAGATAAATAGGGGTGTGCTACATCCTCTTCTTAATGTCTTTTTTCACTACATCTACAAATCTCTTATTTTGTTTTATTTTATTCTATTCTATACAAAGAATTAGTCTGGCTTATCTAAAGCTCTAGTTTGAGTCATACCATGTTTGTTCTTGATTTGGCATAAATCGTTGTAGCACAAAGGTCTAACGCTTCCTTTTCTCTGTTGTGTTTTCCAGGTATAATTGTCTGCCTTGAGGTGTGGATCTGCAACACAACTAAAGCTTATCGCAAATGAGCTTTTCAAAGCAGATGGTCGTCTTACATCCTTTCTGCAAATAACTATTCATCGCTCGGAAAAGTGCCTACAGCAGCTCCGTAGCAGAACTAATGTTAACAACAAGTCCCTTGAAACAAGCTCTAATCTAAGCAACAAATATGGCGTTCAAATCTCTGCTACCGCGTCCCTTAATCTGGCTTCAAGTTGGAATGTTTTTTGTATTTTTTGCCACAGCTTCTGGCAAAGAATGTCCACGATTGTGTGTTTGTGAGATACGCCCATGGTTCACCCCACAGTCCACCTACAAGGAGGCGAATACGGTGGACTGCAATGATTTAAAGCTAACCCGCATACCTACAAACCTGTCCTTTGATACACAAGTTTTACTTCTGCAAAGCAACGCCATCTCACACACCAATGGAGAACTGGAGGTGTTGTTGAACTTGACAGAGTTAGATTTATCCCAGAATAACTTTAGCACAGTGGAAGCAGTTGGGCTAAAAGGCATGAACCATCTCAAAACATTGCATTTGGAAGAAAACCAGATCACTCAACTCCCCGACTACTGTCTCAAGAACCTCTCGAACCTTCAAGAACTCTACATCAACCACAACCAGATCAACTCCATCTCCGCTCAAGCATTTGGAGGTCTTCACAATTTATTGCGGCTCCATCTGAACTCAAATAAGCTGCACGTCATAGATAGCAGCTGGTTTGAAGAGACACCAAACTTGGAAATCCTTATGATAGGAGAAAACCCGGTAGTCGGACTCCTCGACATGAATTTCAAGCCTTTGGGAAGTTTACGGAGTTTGGTCTTGGCTGGGATGGATCTTACCGATGTCCCAGCTGATGCATTTATTGGATTGGAAACCCTTGAGAGCATTTCATTTTACGACAACAAATTATTTCGCATCCCTCAACTTGCTCTACAGAAAGTCCCCAATTTGAAGTTTTTGGATTTGAACAAAAACCCGGTTCAGAAAATTCAAGAAGGGGATTTCAGAAACATGCTCCATTTGAAAGAACTGGGCATCAACAACATGATGGAGTTAGTATCTGTTGACCGCTTTGCTTTGGACAACCTCCCAGAGTTGACCAAACTTGAAGCCACTAATAATCCTAAATTATCTTATGTCCATAAACAAGCATTCAGGGATCTGCCATCTTTGGAGAGTTTGATGCTAAACAACAATGCCTTGACAGCACTTTACCAGCAGAGTGTGGAAGCATTGCCAAACTTGCGAGAAATTAGCATTCATAGCAACCCACTAAGATGTGACTGCGTTATTCAATGGATGAGTTCAAACAGGACAACAGTACGCTTTATGGAGCCCATATCCATGGTTTGTTTGTCACCCCCAGAACTTAGAGGACAAAAAGTACGAGAACTGAAAATAGCTGAAGCTATAGAGCAATGTCTGCCACTAATATCCCATGATACTTTCCCAGGACACTTGAACTTGGAGTTAGGAATGAGCGTAAATCTGGATTGCCGCTCTATGGGGGAACCTGAACCAGAAATATACTGGGTCACGCCAATGGGAAACAAAATTACTCAAGATACCGAATCCGAGCGGTACCATTTAAGCAACGAGGGGACCTTACGCTTGTCTCATGTCCAAGTTGAGGATTCCGGACGGTATACTTGTGTGGCACAAAACACTGAAGGAGCTGATACAAGGGTGACCACTATCCGTGTAAATGGGACCTTACTGGAAAGTGCTCAGGTTATGGAAATCTATGTTAAGCAAACTGAGTCCCATTCCATATTGGTATCTTGGAAGGTAAATTCAAATGTAATGTTGTCCAACCTAAAATGGGCATCTGCCACTATGAAAATCGACAACCCACACATTACGTATACTGCAAGAGTCCCAGTAGACGTGCACGAGTACAATTTGACCCATCTACAACCAGCCACCGAATATGAAGTCTGCCTCACCGTGTCCAATATCCACTTGCAAACTCATAAGTCTTGTGTTAATGTGACCACAAGAAGCCCTACTTTTTCTCTGGACATTTCGGCACAGCATCCTAGCGTCGCTGTGCTAGCTGTAATGGCAACAGCGCTAGCATTTATTAGCCTTGCCACAGTCGCGATCTACACTGCTAAAAAATGGAGAAGGAAAAATTACCACCATTCGCTCAAGAAGTACATGCTCAAGAAGTCATCAATTCCACTAAATGAGCTCTATCCACCGCTGATCAACTTGTGGGACGTGGACTCAGATAAGGATAAGGATGGTGCAGATGGAAAGCCCTCTCCGGTTGACACCACACGTAGCTACTACATGTGGTAAAGATTTAGCACAAAAAGACACACTTTTGCTATTTTTAAGCAAAAGTTCATGTTGCTAATGTTTTTGGATTCTCGGCTTTGCTTAGACAAAGCGGAGAACTCAAGGACAGGATTTTTATTAGTATAGCGTATCGCCTTTGATTTCATTTCCTGTGCTTTTGTATTCAAGATGGCAGCTGTATGTAGCCTCCAAGTTTTCTTTGTAGTTGCTAAAGCCTACGCTATTTTTGTGGTGCCATTTTTAATTGACTTAATGCTAAAGCAACATTATGTGACTTTTCAAACACTCAAAATCTAATAAAGGTTTTCTTAAATGTTATACTGAAATGTAAACTTGTGTTCAGGTGAAATTAGTCCTGCTTTTAAAGACTGCCTGGTTTAACAGATACTCAAATTATACTGTATGTAACTCTTGAGTGACAAACACTGAAACCTTCCCATGTGGGTCAATTCAAGTACACTGTTTTTTGTATAAAAAACCTAAATGGGAGTATTTTTATTTAAATAGTTTCTCACGTTTTTGAGATACATAGTTACATGGTGTTGCTTTCAAGTTTATTGTACAGCAGCAGGCCCAGCGGCTCCTCTTGCTAATTAAGTAGAGATAAGCGTTTCTTTTTTGCCTTTGTAAAACAGTTTTCTGTTGTGCACGGATAGAATATGGAATTTTAAAGAATTTCATGAAAGCTGACAAAGGTTTAGATTTTTAAACTGTCAAGAAGATGTTAGCGATTGTGCAGTAATGTTGTATCAACTATAACTTTGGATTTTCTCATTTAAACTTAATGAGGAGTAGGACGTTAATTTGCTCTTTAATGTGGTATTACATGATGTTTTATTTTTTCACTAGGGTGCACTAGAAATTAATTTTCTTCTTTATTGGTTTAAACACCTACTATTTAGCTAGATGTTTTTGTTAACTGATTAGTTACCTGTAATATGTAAACATGATACATCCAAATAAATAATTTTCTGACTTTTTGCAGCAATTTGCTCTTTGCTATTATAATAATACTGTATATGCTACTCAAAAGACTTTACTTTTACTTGTTTTCATCAGTGGCAACGGTGGACCCATATCATCTGCATTAACTTCTCTCACACTAACAACTGACTCTTGGCCTTCTGCCTGGAAGCTCTAACCTCAGCATCCTTCTATTCACTATCCCTTATCTGCAAAGGTCTAAAGAATCCTGATCTAAATTAATTTAATACATTAGCTGTACTTATGGCAGGGTGCTAACTGCTCTGTACAACATAAAATCAGCACTGCATCCATTCAAACACACAATGCTGACTGTAATGTTTGGGATGTACTGCCCTCTAGAGTTAAACCTTTTAGAGACAGGATCAATGTATTACACAAAGTAGTTTGTTAGTTTAATTAGAAAAACTATATCACATATTAGTTAAGTAGTTTTACATGTCAAGTACATAGTATATAGTTATGGTCATTTCCAGCATGATAGAAACATTAATTTCACAATATTTTTTACACACACTGTTGAAGCACACGTGCACACATTTACTTTACATTAACACATATTTCCCCCAGACATATAAAAATGTATTACCTCGAAGTTTAAAAGTAAGTCCCTGTTTAGGCCTGGGTTTGGCAGCAGACAGTTTACGGTGTATTTTTACAATGATAACAGCAGTTGGTCATCGTTGTTTCTGAGACACACAACGAAAACCCAGATTCGATGAAGAACTGTCCGGCGTGTTCTGACTCCTGGCTGCACATCTGTATCTGTAGCAGTAGGACTGAAGGAAAAGCAAAGGTCTGGGTTATCTTAGTTCTGCATTGCATATTTAACCACACTTTGTCAAGACCAGGTAATCAGTTATTGTTGTGTCTAAATGGTTATTACATTCTTAACATGCTGCAGAAGTTTACCTTGTGACACATGTAAGAACCTCCTTTCTTCACCTTTTCTGAACCTGATGGGGGGCCCGTCTAAAAGACAGAGGATTTAGATTATTTTGATTTTTTTTAAACATTTGAGATTTAAAAACGTGTTTTAATCTTCTTACAGGGTTATGTTTCCTGTCTGTAGTGTGGTGCACAGTCCACCAGTCTGCAGTCCACTCCCAGGCATTTCCCACAATGTCATACAGACCAAAGTCATTAGCTGGAAAAGACATCACCTGCAGGATACACAGAAAATACTGACAGATCACTATTCTACTCCCTCTGGTCCAAAAGCTATTTCTCTGCTACACCTTTGGGGATTGATTAATTATATAAACAAACAAACTATAAAATATGTTATCCGAGTAAAAAAAAAATACTGTGCATTATTGCAGTGATTCTCAACTGGTGTCAAGGTTTTTTAGGGACCTTTTTTCAACCTAAGCAGGTTTTTTTGCAAATGAGCTACAAGCAGTACATGAACATTTATCAAGACCAACGTTATTATTAAACCCAAAGGCGAACTATAACATTTCTTTATTTTTCTCACTGGAGATGTTGTTACAAATCCATCTTCTCCCGTGTTATTTGTGGGGAACTCTCCCTGCCACAGGTTTGCGTAATGTTGCCCTTTTGGAGTCAACTTGTTCCCCCATGGATAAAGCCTATCAATGTAAGAAGTATAAGAAGTATACAGCATAAAAAGTATTAATTCAATGCATACACAACCAATTTAATTTAATTTTCATGATCCTACAGTGTAATGTACCTGTCTTTTAGTCCCCCTCTGCAAGCATACTCCCACTCAGCCTCTGTGGGGAGCCTCTTGTTGAGCCAGGAGCAGTACGCCACAGCATCACCCCAGGAAACATGGAGAACAGGGTGATCCAGCCTTTTGACAGACAAACAGGTTTAGATCATGTCTTTGTATAGGTGCCCATATAGCATCGTCAGTAAATATTTTTGTACGCTACACCTTTCTGTAACGTTTGAGTCTGGACCCAAAGGACGTCTCCAATTTGCACTTTTTACTGGAAGCCACCAGGGGGCAGCAGCCACCTACAAATACACAAGCATATGCAACAAACAAAATATTCTCACTGATACAAAGTTGAAAAACTACAATTTCTATCCTCCTTCCTGAATTTAAGACTTAAATTGCCCACTGCATGGGGTTTGCTGACAGGAGGCTTGCTGTGTTGGAGAATGTTTAAACTCCATCTTAAATTACTAGTGCAGGTCTTCAGTGTCAACAATAATCCCAGAGACAGATATATGGAGTCTGAGGCTACTTCGTGGAACATTTCTTCTTTATGATACCGTACAAATATTACTTAGAACTTAAATACATCATAATTAAGGCAAAGTATACTGTCCAAAGGTACCCAATATATATTACATTGTAGGTTTTCTCTCGGCTCAAAGAGGTCATAAATTGAAAATACTAAATAGCACAATCCAGACTATTTTGAACTGGTTGATGTTAAGCTCTCTATATACATAATACTTACTGCTTGGGTAATTTCTCTTTTTACAGCTTCACTCAAAAGTTCCTCAAAGACAAATGAGTCTCCAAACTTCTCTGCCTGTAACACACAACACACAAAAACAGCGACTTTTAAGTCATATGTAATATAATTTAGAAGAGAATTTTTTATATAATATATTAGCACTGTATAGTAGTGTAATAGTGTGAATTCTGGAAAAATCTAAATAATTGAACCAGTTTTCTATATTTCTTTCAACTATATATTTTTTTTTGTGTGAATGTTTTTGTAAACCAAATACATGTTTCTTTATTTCACCAATATATTCTCTTAGTTACATGAGTGGGATGCTTTTGAGTGTAGCCCCCAGCCAATAAAAGCTCATAAATACTGAATAACACAACAACATAATATGACAGAAAACTCAAGTTCAATCACAAACCAGTTACTCATGCTAAAAAGAGAAAACAATTCATTCCGTACCTCAGTCACGTAGCCTGTAGCGTTGACAAACTTCTCAAACTGCCGGTTTGTGACTTCATGGACGTCCATGTAAAAGGAGTCGACGTGCACCGATCTCTGAGGACTCTCTCCGTCTGCTGGGATCCCAGGGCTGTCAGTCCCCATCACAAACTCTCCTCCAGAAATCAGCACCATCTGCACACACCATCAACAAAATTATTATTAACACAGTCTGTGACCAGTGTAACTTTAAAGCAATGATAAAATGATGAGACACTAATGGTGCATAGTCTATACCAGTGGATTCCAAATGAAAGTCTTTTCATTAAGTTTGAAGTTAATAAAAAGTATTGTTAATAATAATAATAATTCATCAATTTTATATAGCGCTTTTCACAACTACTCAAAGGCGCTTTACATATTTTGAATTATTCATTCACTCCAGTCACACCTGATGATGGTAAGCTACTTATGTAGCCACTGGGGCACACTGACAGAAGCGTGGCTGCCAGTTTGCGCCAACGGCCCCTCCGACCACCACCGAACACCAATCACACAAACACATTCATTCATAGGCAATGTGGGTTAAGTGTCTTGCCCAGGGACACAACGACAGTGTGCGCTCGGACGGGGGCTCGAA
>JAVQKC010003042.1:0-18883 GCA_036025475.1 Philypnodon macrostomus
AAGCACAAGGAACAGAATTTCCACATCATCACATTTCTCACATAAAGCTGTTCTCACATGACACACAGAGGTGGTAAAAGTATTCTTACTCTTTCTAGATTTCCAAGATTTTACTCAAGTAAGAGTATAGTTACTTAAAAATATTATTACTCAAGTAAAAGTAAAAAGTATTGTGCAGAAAAGCTACTCGATGGAGTACAGTTTATTTAAAAAGTTACTCAAGTAAATGTATGCTCATGACCAAATGTCACTCCCCACACTTCTCCCTGATCTGGTATACTGTCCTATCAAATAAAGACAAAAAATAGCCATAAAATATCTTATAAATAAATAAATAAATACATAAAAAAATTGTTATATAAAACACATCTGCAGCGTTTTCCATGATGTGTGGGCAAAAGAATAACATTTTAGCACAGACGTAGTAGCTGCAGGCTCTCCACTCCATGTCATTTGCTGTAGTCTGACCGCATCCAGTCAGTTTTCACATAACACTCACCCCCCCGTGGCCCTAATCCGTGCCCCTCTGTTCTGGGGTTAGTCCAGGGAAACATTTGTGCTCCAGATCTACGCCTGCTTCGTCTCCACAGTCACAGCCCTGGCATGTAAACTTGGGTGGTGCCAATTGCCTTTCCTGGAGTTTTTTATGGTTCTGAGGCAGCACAAACAAACAAACTGGAGAATTTTACGTAACAGCCTGCGCAACCGTCTCATAGTGCTACAGGGCACGACTGGTGCAAAGCTCTCTCAGATGTAATTCAGAGATGCATGATGGGATATGTGCTGTCTTGAAAGCATTTGATTATACCTACAGTCTTCTTTGCTTCTAACCACACACGTGACATTACTGCTTCCTACTTCCTTGTCTGTGTGGTACACTTTGAAAGTCCATAGTAGCCAAAAGATTATAAATAATTGCCATGTTTTTGTGGCTGGATCTAAAAACCCTAAGCCAATAAATTTCCCATCGAGGAACTTGATGATATCTTTGATGGTCGTTACACCGTGGACAGACAGCCAATGGTGCACTGTTTACAGACACATCTTATCATTTTGAGCCCATAAGGATATGTTCACGCTGATGAATGGTTGTGCTCCTGCTGTGTGGTCCTTGTGTGGCCCCTGCACATGGTGTCTCGTGGTTCTTCTTCGTGTCTCACATAAGAGGGAGATGGGTGCGGCGAATCTCGGTTTGTGATCTTGAATTCATTATCTTTGACCAAATACATCCCAGGAGCTTTTGCATGGCGGCAGGTCACGGCATGGAAGTTGTGCATCATTCAATATGACTATCACGTATATGGCATCACATAAAGAGTAGTTGCTGGCTAAGGCAATACAATTTACATAGTTTATACTTAGCTTTAGCAACATTGTAAAGTGTAAAGTCCCTCAAGGCAACAATTGTTAGGACTTCTGGCTATACAAAAATGTCTGAAGCTCTAAAACACCTGCTTTTACAAATGAAAGGTGAAGCCTGAAAGATTCTTAAAATACATAATTGTCAGAGATTGTGGGATAGTCGAGTTTTTGAGTGGTGGCATCTCACAAACTCTAATTGGATGTTGCTATAGAAGCCAGGGGAGGAACTAAAATAAAACTCCACAGCTATTGGGCGAGTATTGTTAATGTTTTAAAAATTTTGGTTATCTTTCTTATCTTTCCGAAACTTCCAGACTACAGCTTTAAAAGTCTACTGTTGTTGGACGATTTATTATATGGGGAGCAGGGCCTTCAGCCGCTCTGCTCCCCAGCTCTGGAACTCACTCCCCCCTGACCTCCGGAACACCGACACCCTCGTACAGTTCATATCCAGACTCAAAACACATCTATTTAGATCAGCCTACTCCCTCTGACTTCAGCATCCATGTCCAATAAACTGTATTGTATTTTAAACTGTATTTTATTGTAACTGTATTTTATCTTGTTTGCATGTAAGGCGATTATTATTAACTTTTCACTGCAACCCGTGTCACTTCAAGGCTAGAGTTAACATAAACCCATTAGATATCACTTTATGAACCGATATGAACTGTAACAATAAAGAAATAGACAAACGAGTGAGTTGTAGAATATATAGAAACTCTCCTTGTCTGAGCCTGAAGGAGAGCCATCTGTGTTTGAAAGGAAGAGATGAGGAGAATAGAGTGAGAACAGGGGTTGTGGTGAGAGAGCGATAGGTGGGAGTCCAGCTGGGTCCTATTAGGACAGGACCACATGTGCCTGCCAGTGGGGGTGGCTAGCCAAGGGGGCAACCAGGACCAAAGAGGGCAGCGGGGAGGAAGTGCTGAGAGCGATGGGCCTAGACCTTGTGAAGCTTTATTAGGCCTGTCGTCTGCTCTTCTGGATGGGGGCAACAACACCCGCCATCACCCTCCTCCTCTACAGCCCCTTCCCCAAACCTCCAACTACCCTGGCCTTGGGCACTGCCAGGACACAACAGTATAAAACTATTAGAAAGAGCGTGATGGGACCGGACCACCCAGACACACACACACATACGTACATAATGGCTACCAGGAGGAAGCCCCAACATGAGATCTGCAGCTGCAAAGTGACAGATAGACACTCAGTGGAACAACACCAGCCACAGATCTGAAAAGTTCTCCAGCTTTTCTTGACATGTCATACACACATGTTTGTGAACTTTATTTGGATATTTTCCCCAAATCTCTGAGATGGTTACTGCTTGTATGTCTGACATGGCCACATGTGAGCCTCGGGCACTCTGGATGGGCTGGGTGGACATCTGATGCTACAAATGTGTGAGAGAGCAACAGGGAAGGATTCTTTGTATTTTATTTATGTATGCATAGACTTATATTTCACAGTCTTGAAATATCTAAGATGTCTGTAGGGTCCATATGTTTCTGACCCTCTCATAATCAATGCATTCATTTGCAACAGCCTTGAGGAACACATGAGAAAACTCCAGATGGAGGTCTTCCTGACTTGTTGATTTGATATATGGATATGAATGAATATAGCTTAATATTACAGAGCATTCTATAGCTCTGATATGCTACCATTAGAAATCTGACCTCTCCATACCTAGTTCTTTATTTTATCGGGTCTTTGAAGCAGATGTGTGTATATTCACTTCCACTAATGCTTGAGAAATCTTGTTGGAACCTATGTAATTTTGTTAGTAGTTACAAATATACAGATCCAGTCAGGAGCATTAGGTTCTATAGTCATTCCATAGCGTAAATAGAATTGAAATAGCACTGCTGTGACGAGCTAAAATGTACAGGAAGCTTACATAATTGTGACGTTAGTGGTGAATGGTTGAGAAAAGTCGTTACACACATTAGTGATTTAATACAGTGGATTGATTCAGATGATCATTGCTGCAGACATAGACAGGTTTAAACATACCATAAATAAAGAATCAAATAAAACTGTACTAAACACAAAATATAAAATACACCTAGGTAAAGTTATGAACATACACCAATGGGGGGTGTATGATAAAGGGACATAATAAAGTGTCTGTAGTGATAAACTGTGTAGACTGTGACCTAAGCCAGTTTTAAAGCATACTTTAAAGATGATATTCCCGCTGGTTAATATGACTCTAGAATTCTGTTGACAACTAAAAAAAAGTCCAAACAATATTTAGGTTTGCTCCGTGCTTGCATGTTACTGCTTATGATCTAGTTCTATCACATATTTGAAAATATCAGCATCAAAATAATATGCATCAAAATATAATAATAATAGTTTAATTAATTATGTGGATAAATGGCCTAGTACATTGCGGTAGTTAATTAATGGTTGGATATTTCCAGAACTGACACTACATACTGTACATAGTGATAGAGGATGATACTACATGCAGTGGAGTTGCTTAAGCTCAAATCAAATCAATTTTGTATTTACTGAAGCCAGACCAAAGGTTCACATAAACAGTGGTGCTTTTCAATCTGAATCTAGTTTATGAGACGTAATTATTAAACTGCAATATCCACTCCAGCATAAAGATTTACTGAGGTAAGAGCTGTGCCAAGGTTATTATAGAAAAAGGCTGTGTCTCTATATTTGCTTTTCTGTATATGTGTGTTTGTACTGCCATGGCTCATCACTCCGCTCTGACAAACTCTTCTCTAGGTCAGGAACCCGCAGCCCACAACTTAACAAGCTTTAATACTTCAGCCATTTAATCATTAAGGCGTTTTATATAGCCTGCCGTCCCTGGACTTCTCTTCTCTCGTAAAAAAAAAATATTTGTCTTTCCAACTGCACCGTGGACCACAAAGTCCTCATGTTTTATTTTAGTCGGAGCAATAAAACCCTGTTCCTCTCCTTGCCAGCCTACTTCCACCATGCCCCGCAGTCGTCCTCTTTACTGTCTATAGTGAGCATGAGTGGGACGGAGCCACCATGGAGAAGAGGGAAGACATCTACAATGGAGGTCAAGTCTGTTTCTAAGTGACCACAAATCAAAAATGAAGCTAATACGTGGTTTTGTAATTCAATGTAAAATAATTATTTCATTCTTAGTTCATTATTTAGTTACTTAAGGTTATTTATTTTTATTTTATTTTTTATAATTTGGACAATTTTTATTTTTCGGCAATTTTCTTTTTACTTTTGAAATTAACTTTTTTTTAGTTTTAGTTAGTTTTTTGGTTTATTGCACAACACAACTATACTGAATGGCAAAAAAGAAGTTCCTCAAATGTTAAAAAGATTTGCATTTGTCCTTCTGACGGCGGCTTTCCTTTGTGTTTGCAAATGGAACGTACTTTCACAAACACAAAAGATCTGTGTCATTGTTTTAACAGTACATTATTATGTTTTTTTTTATGACTATAGACTATAAGCTCATGCATAAGGTAATGGCTCATTTTAAAACACATTACATTACATTATATATTTCTGCTCATCAGGCCTAATGCAGCTTAGCTATATGCAATAAAGAGGTCTTGTACGTTGTCTGTAATTATTGCTCTCTATTTTGCTGGCTGTGGATGTACCTTCGCTAACTATAATCTGACCTTCCAGTGACACTTAATCATTAGCCTTAGTGCACATGTAGCAGTGTCTCATTAGGTAATCAAACTGCGGATCAAGACGCAGAGTAGAGATGTCTCTATGAGCTCAAGTGGGTGTGATAAGACGAGAGAAGAGCCATTGCAGTTAATTGTTCTGCTGTTATGTTTTTTTCCTGTTTGCTCCACAACACAAATCCTCGTTTAGAAAAGTCTCTCGGAATCATTCGAGGTCAAAGGTCAGATTCAAAAGCGCACTGTTTTCATTTATTTTGTGCCAACGCGATCTGCCCTTTTTTCAAACATGTCACATAGAATTATTAGCACCGCTACCACGTATGACATGACCTGCTATAAAAAGAAATGGTTGTAAAATTCTTGGGGAAATGAAAAGCGGAAGCATGTTGATGATGGAGTGTTTGCCATGGGTCGGCTTTGTTATGAGTATGGATTGGAGCGTTGTGGTGCACATTAATGACTAATGTTTTATCCACTTGTGATTCAAAAGCTTTAAAGGACAGCGGCATAATGGACATATTCAAGTGTTTGTCTGGGTTTTGATAGATTAGTAATAACATTTGGGTCCAAGATCAGTCAGGTTGAATAGTGTAAGAAATAGCTAACGATGTTGAGGATCAGATGAAAATCTGGTGCAAGAAATTGTTATTGATTTACAAGCACTGAATTATGATATTTTTTCTATTTCAAATCTACAGCACTGTCCAAATGTGGCATAAATACAGTCATTTTGCAGTGTTTAGAAATTCTTTAGCCTAAATGAGCAATTCTTCTTCTATGTTTGGTTTTAGAACAAAGAGACAGAAAGATGTAAGCAGCCTACAACTACTGCACCATAAAAATCTATACTGTATAAGTGTACTTTTGAAGGCAGAATGTGGTCACAGTGCTAAATTTAGACGTTCATTCTTGCTTTGCATTTTGTAAACTGAAGTAAAATATATATATATAAAAAGATAGTTATCTAACAGTGAATGTACATACTTAAACTGTATTCCACTCAAACACACCATAATGAAGTAGAGTGTGAAATGTCACACCTTATCAGATTTTGATCCAGCAATGAGTAGCTACTGTGAAATATAATCCCAGTCCATCTTCCTCTTATCAGTTTACAGTGCCAGTAAATCTAAAGCCTTCATGTGGTAGCAGTTGCTCCTCATTATTATTTGGCTGCAAAGAAAGTGCAGGTGTCACAAAGTAATGACAGAACAGCGCCCACTGCAGGTTGTCCAAGAATATACGCTCAACGATGAAGCGACACCATGTCCCAATGCATACTGTTGCTATGTGTAGAATGTCAAATCTATTAGTATTTAGTAATTATTTGACTTTGTTCAAACTTCGGCCTCATATGAAATGGTAGCTTTATCTTTTTTGTGGATTCGTGTGACAAACAGGTTAGCCTATACAGAGCGACACTGGTCTGGTAACTCTCCCCTTCACATAGACTTCCCCCCAGTACAAAAATCTCCGGGCAGTCTGATTGATTGATCTGCAGTGATGCTTGCTTTGTGCTTGGTTCTCTAAAACGTTCACGATGGCACACGGGAGTAGTGAAAGTCTTTTATTACAGCAAAAACAACACAGGTCAGTTATCTCTTCTTTACTGAGCCATGTTGATTTAATGCTACCGTTCATCTCCGTTTGCTTATTTCTGCACCATGTAGGCCGCTTTACCGGTGTCGGACACTTTTCTGATTACTCCGCGCTTCGCCCCGCCCCAGAAATCAAATGATACGAGTGAGACACCAGACTAAGGTTAGCCAACAGCAGAGACACAAATTACTGTATGTGTCTGCAAACGCTATTTCAATTAGGCCGATATTGATTCTGATGCCAATATTTATAAACATGGTGAAAAGGAACTAAGAAATCATGTATAATGTATAAAAATGAGGTGAGACCGATGTTGAGCTGACTGCAATAACCCATATGAGAGAGGATGTTGATGTTTGTGAGTCTTCAGTGTCAGGTCTGGGTAAGGTTTCCAGCTTCACTCAACATTCTCCCTTCTTCAGCCTGTCTGTCAGATGTACATGTACAGATGGAAGGTATAGGCAGGTTCTCCTCGAGACAGGAGCTGCTGGCCGCCACTTGTGCCAAAACCACTTCGCTCTTACAAGGCATAAAACGTTAGCCGAACATGACACCCGTGCTGCGTGCAGGGGCGATTCAGTCACGGTCCAGGCCATCTGAAATAAATGTTCTCGTCCTCACGTCGCCTGATCCTGTTGATCCATCCCTTTTCGCTCCTGCCAGGTTTGAATTTCCTCTCTTCACAAACACACAAGACACATTTAGTCATACGTGTAGCCGTGGATCAAAGCTTTTTCATTTCACAGAGCTTTTGACTTCTAGGCAGTGTTACGTACCATGTGCTGGAGACATATCTGCCACACAAGAAACAGATCAGCACATCAAAGTGGGGTGTGGATGTGCATGACAGAAAGATATGAAATATTTTGTAGAGCAATAGCAAAAGGAGAAGAAACATGTGTACTTGTTTAATGCTGTGTGGGAAATTGATAGTGTGTAGTAACATGGGAAGAGGGAGAAGGCTCTGTGGCCGACTGTGTTTGGGTTTAGCTAGCATCTGTTGACAGCTAACGTCTTTTGAAAGTGGCTGCTACAGTGAAAAGAAGTCACCATACACTCATACAGTGTCTTTGATTCTCAAGCCTTGATAAAATGATCTCCACAAAACGGGCTATGAACATCTCAGGTCTTCAGACATACAGTTTAGTGCATGTGTTGGTCTTTGTGATGCTTACATTTCATACAAAAGATCTCCTGTGTGCCAAAAGCATTCATATGATAAAGCTGTCAACAGATTAGATCAAATAAAATAACACACGGTGTGGTCTTCTGCTGCCGTAGCCTTCCAGCTTCATGTTTGGTCAATTTGTGCGTTCAGAGATGAAGACTATTGTCACAAGTCTCTGACCGTTGGCATCAACAAGGCATTTTCACTCTGTTGCTCACTGGATCTTTTTCCCTTGACAACCCTAGACATACTCAGAACAGTCCACCTGACACCTGGCTTGAACATATGCGCAAGCATTGATTTGACTACCTGACCCTGTTCTATGATGTAAATTATCTCAATGTGTCATCTGTAGAGTCCAGGGGAGGGACCAAAGTAAAACTGCTATTGGTCAAAGTAGTATCCCACAAACTCTGATTTGATGTTGCTAGAGGCCTGTGGAGGGACTAAAGTAAAACAATAATTATGACAGATTATTTTATTTCATAGAACTGGGTCAGATTAAGCATTTTAGATCTTTATAAAACTTCTGGACTACACATTTAACTAGTAAATAAAGCAATAAATGTGATGTATTTTACATGGCGCACCAATGACTGAAAACAGATTAAATTAATAATATGCTTTTGATTATCATTCCCTTTGACGGGACACTTACAAAGAGGCTTTCTCTCTGTAGCTGTCGAACATGTATACACGGCCATTAACACACACATAAACACACGCAGGTCGCCGATCACGCTGACCACCCAGACTGTGCCCCCTGGCCCCCACCTCTCACCTCGCTTAGGGGCCAGAGCCGTGAAAAACTACACCCTCACTTCCGCTCCCTCGCTCCCTACGTTTAGCTCCTCGTTTCCTCTGCTTTTCCTCACTGCGCTCATTCATGTTGCAACAACTCATAAAGGAAGGAGACTTTGACCCCTTCAGTAGTATGAAAATCAGGCTACTCTGCACTGATCTCCAAACCCGAGATGCCTGCTATCATCTGCACAGTGTCAGTTAACATTAATGCAGCTCATCCAAAATGCAGCCACAACCATGAAGAGATGAATCCAAGGTTTGGAGGGGAGCACTCTATGTCCCTCTAGGGGCAGCACAGCAATACACTCCAGAAGGTTGTCCAAGCATCACAACCAGAAGAATGTTATTGTAGCAAGCTCGCCGCATATACACATGAATATTTATGGAGTAAGACTGTTAAATACATATTTGTGCACTCCAACATTTGTGGTGCGTTACCTGGCAGCACTTGGGTCTGGATGGAAAAGCCCAAACAACCAAAGAAGTACAAGATAGTGGTATTTTGCAGAAATGTACAATGCCATGTATAATAATTGGTCACCGGAGTCGAAGCTGCCTTTGTATGGTCTCAAACCATTGTCTGACCACTAACATATTTTTGCCCACAGAAATGCCACTCTCAGGGTATATGTTTCAAACCATTCTTTGTAAACCCTAGAAACTCCTACATTTCTACTCAGAACAGGCCACCAACAACCATGTCATACCACTTACATCACTTCTGCATTAGTTTCTTCATAATAGTTGAAGCATTTCTGTTACTGTATTGTATTTCTAAATAACATGTGCCAAACTACTGAGTGAGGAGATCGTTTAGATGTATGTAGGCTTCAATAAAATATGAATGTTGTTTCCCAGTTAGAAAATGTTAAACAAACAAATGCTAAACTCAACACAATTGCACCCATAGAAAAGTGCAGTGTTCATCAGGGACCCAGATATAAACATGTAGAGGGAAAGTGAGTCAGACAAGACAAATCAGCCAGTCATTTAGTGAAGGCAGCCAGAGCCATGTGCGGGAGCAGTAGCAGGGGAAGCAAACAGAGGTCAGAGGTCAGCTGGGATTTGGGTTTCCTGTCTTTAGACCCCAGCGGAGTCTTCCTCACCTCCCAAATCTTCATCTGGATGTGTTCTGCTCTGTGTCCTCTTCCACTAACACACCTGCCTTTCTCTGCTTTACTTAAACATCACCTTTTTAGCCAGTTGTAAGAGCACCTGGAAGCTGTTTATTTGAACAACATGGAAATTGCTGAACAAAAGCTCAAAATGAAAGTCCCTTAAACGTTTGCATTTCTGGTGTGGCCCTTGTTTTCATTCCTCTGTATGGATGAGCACATGTGTGTCTGGACATGTGTGTGGATGCGGGGGCAGCCCTCTTTATAAACACATCAGTTGGGCTGACAGTGCACAGCGGGATGGAGGTGGAGCCAGGAGACAGCCTGGGATAGCAGCCTAATAAAAAATCACTTCTAATTTATTTCCTACTAAATTGGAAAGTGCACGCTCACACCTGACTAAATCATCACGAGTCAACTGGAGACGGCCCCCCACCGTACACGGACGAAACCTGATCCAGCTTTTGCCGCACGGGCCCAAGCCTCGGCCTGGCAGAGAAAACACACCGTCACGCTGTATACACACACTTTTAATGGTTTCTGCAGATGTGCTGCTCCTGTTAGCCCCTCCAAGCCTCCGCATCCATCCCACACCCAGCTCACTCCGGTCGGCTCAGCTACAGCCAAATGTTTCATTGCACCCTCACCTCGTGGTTCCTGTAGCCTTTACATGCCCTCTTGCCCCAGCTACTACCCTTCACTGTTTTGTCATTTAGTTCCATTTATTATAGCTTTACTGCTTTTTATGGTGTCCTTTTCGCCCTGGCCTCATCTGTTACTCTGCCACAAGAGCCACACTAAGAAAGCTTTGGAAAAATTCTATCAGTCTTCATTGTGTAGTTTTTCATCATTGTGTACAATTGTGATTCAGCTGATCCTTTACTGCAACCATCTTTGTTTATTATTATTATTATTATTATTATTATTGTTATTATTATTGTTATTATTATTATTATTATTATAGCACATTTATTAAAATTAATTTTAAAAGTGTTTTGGTCTTTGGTACCACCAACCATGTTCAAAGTCACTGTTTTTGTTTATCTGAGCTCGGCAGGCAGGCAAATAGGTCTACCCAATAATGTGGCCATTGACTTTATGATCTACACAAATCATGGTTGACTCCACATGTGCATTTAAGTATTGTGGCATACATGTTTCAGTTGGGTCCTCCATGGTGGCTTCTCTTTGTAATCTAATTCTCTTTACTAATAAATAAAAATAACAGCTTGAATATCACAGGACACCACAGTAAATTTCCTCATCAGCCTCTGTTGCTGACTCAGGTCTGCCCGGCCCGTCATTTATGTGTATCCAAACAGTATTGTGACCTTCACCTTCTACCACAAATACTTTACACCCTTCATTAACTAATGGAGACTGTGACCAAGGAGTCTCTGCAAAAACAAAACAACAAATCTCAGCGTCCCGAGGAAAAACAACAAGAGAAAACTCACTAGACCACATCATGTGCACTCCCACAATGGTTGACAGTAGGCAAATACAAGGCTGATAAATGAAGTTTTTGTTCGCTAAAAGACATAGTGCACACATGAAAGTCTAAAAATGTGCATTAAACAAGAGGATGTCAGACTCTGCTGTTGGTTTAGGCTGAGTGTTGTGGTGTTTTATTTTAGCTAAAGAACAGGGTGGTCAGATGTTGAGGTAATTTGGAAACTCAAACTACAAACTCACACAAGGCCTGGGGTCAGGAGCAGAGGTCAACCAATCTGTGGGAAGAGACGAGATGTTTTGTTTTTACAACTTGTTCTCTTTCAGTTTTGTGCTTGGTTTTTAGTGGCGCAAATGTTGGCCTACTCTCAGTGGCCACTTTATTAGGTAGACTTTTAATGAAGTGGGCTGAGTGTGGTCTTTACCCCATCGTGAGTTTTATGGTTGGATTGGTGCAAATCAGTGTGGCCTTGGCATTTTTCACCCACAAAACGAACGCTTGCTGGATATTTTCTTCTTTTGGGACCATTCAATTTCTTCTGAAAAGAAAAGGGTCAGCCTGCTGGCACCTATTTTCCAATTCTGATCCAGTTTTGAATCCCAGCACTTGAAGTTGAATAATGTATCTAATAAAGTGGCTTGGTTGCAGGCTTTACGCATGGCAAACGTACTTGTTTTCGTGACTCAAAATCTAAAAAACAGGAACGAAGGCACCCCTAGATTGATGTGACATCTCTAGTGACGCAACATAACTCCTCTAACTTGAGTTGATGTTTATCTGTGTATCAGTCACAGTCTCATGCTCCCATCAAACTGACAGGGATAAGTAACTCTATCTCCTCTGTCTTAGTGACCAGATGTTCAACTCTGTCTAACCCACCGTCAGGTAATCCACATAGATCCTCCTTACAGCAACTGATACAGCACCTAAATCCAGCATCATACAAAAATGATCATTGGTAAAAAAAAAAAAAAATCATCTCATGTCAAGTATACAGCAATGAGATTGTATAATTAATTTCATCTGAATCATATTTGGTGTATTTATTTAATTATGTATTGTACTGTTAAACCCAGTCCCTTTACAGAGAGCAGTTCTCTGGAGGAGTCTTATTCCCTGTCCGCTCGTATCCCAGAGAGGCCAGGTGAAGCCCTGAACTTCATTACATAACCACAGAGGAAGCCATCCGTCACTGTAGTTGAGTGGGATGACAGTCAACTATGCCTTCCCTTTCTCTATGAGGAGGCCGGGGCATTTTTTGGGATGTCCAGGTGACAGCTATTTAAGTGCGACATGTTTGTGTAAGCCTCAGCCAGTGAGAGGGATGTGTTCCTCCCTAATGAGTTATAATGATTTATTGTGACAAATGATCAGCCATAAACAAACAACAAGCAAGCCACCCTTCTGTTCACACAAACAAACTAACAAACAAACACACAGAGGGGTCAGGCAAACATGCACGGCAGCAGAGGGAGAACCTCAATGATCAATCACTGATAGCTTATTCAGTAGTCATCACCATGAAGCCTGCATTCTCCAGTCTAACAGACAGCCTTAAAATGTCTGTAAGTCCTTGTATACATTCTTTCACGCCGCTGCACATTGTTCACACATGTAAGAGTAAAGGGCCTGATATTGTTATCTGTGTGCCCTGTGTATGTGTGTGGGATGTAACCCAAGTCAGAGCGGCACAACACAGCAGCCTGTTCAAAGGCTTGTTTGTATTATTACAGCTTGTCCAGCTGCTCCGGACAGACAAACAAGGCTTAAAGCTCAGAGCAGAACATAGACCTCCCACCCCAAACTCAAAGCCCTGCGGCCCGGCCCAGCCCTGCACTGGGGCTCACCATGCACAAACACACGCCTACATGTAGACAAACTGCCAAGCCGGTGGAAAGTAAGCATTAATGTAGCACAGATGTATTAAAACCATATTTTGAATACCTCTACAACAATGGACTATTTGTGAGTGTGTTGGTTTGTTAGCATAAGGTGTCAACACAATTGCAGGTATTTTATCAAATAATGTATCTATTTTTTGTCGTTTTTTCATTGAAATGCAGTTCCACCCTGCTCATTCTCTTCCTCTGACCAGTATGGAAACACATCAGTCCTGTCCGCAGTAATGAGTAACATAAGATCCTGTTAAAATATTTACTCTCTTTTTACACATGTGCTTTTCACATCTCTGCACACTTCATTGAGCAACAATTCTCTAAACAAAATACCACATTATACACACATCCATCTCCTCAGAAAGATCATCAAAATGAAAGCCTGTAATTGTAGTCGTTTGGCCAATAATATTTCTTTTAGTGTGTACCCAGTAATATTAGAAAGACTATCATGAATATTGTGATAACGATATGACTTAGTTTGACTGAATTTACGTTTCAGTGTACAGTATACATTGTTTTAACTGTGTGAATAAAACATTGAGACAAAGCCAAGGATAAATACAGCCTTAATCAGGACTTATCTGACTAAACTGAGGACTAAATCAAGACTAGATCAGGGTATATGATTAGTTGGACAATGCATTTGCTGATATTGCGATAATGTTGCAATATAGTGTGAGGCCTGAATATCCAGCATGCTTTGTGAAGACCTTTCTTACTATCTCTCTGAATGGGTATATGACTGGATCAACTAACACCCCTTTACGGTATCTCCACTGGTCCATTATTCCACTGTGCTTCTCCGGTGTCTCCTCCTCAGGCCCCTAGTCCTCCCTCTCTCTGACTCAGGGTCCCTATGTGCCTGTATGTAACATCAGTAAAGCTGTCAGGCGGCCGGGCCAAGGTAAACAGCCCAGCGCTGGGTTCAGGGGTGATGGGGGACGAGATGTTTTTGCTCAGGAACCCAGGGACCCTCAGAGACTTCAGGCAGGGGCCAAACAGGGGCTGGGGGGGAAGATGATCCTTTTAGTTGCCCCCCAACGAGAATACATTTGACCAGTCACTCCTATCTTTAACTGATTTTTGTATTTCTTTGGACTTCGAGCGCATCTGTGAACCTACAGCATCGCTGCTCGTAAGACAATTCCTAACATCAAACTTGAACACATTGAAAAACATTGAAATGTATTAATAGAGCCTAGAATGAAAATGTGTTGTGACTAAATTATATTTAAGTCACATTTTAGTCATGATTTCCTTAAGTTAGTCTTATTTGGACTTTTTAATAGTATTGATTTTGAAGTCATTTTTAAATAGTAAAATAAGGAACTATTACTGATTCATTCAATTTGTCTTTCTCATGTTGTACAGCCATACTTATACACCATATATGTAAAAAAAAAAAGTGTTATAAAACATGCAAAACATAAAACAGTGAGTAACATAATATGCAAAAGGTTGCATATAAGTTATAACTTTATATATATATATATACTATGATTTGCATAATGGTTTGTTTTATGATGGATGCCTTTCCTAATGCAACCCTGTACAGTCACCAGGCCTGGCACTGACACAAACATTACCCTGTCACACCTTGTTGCTGGATTAGCCATGTGAAATAAGTACAATCTTTTGCTCAAAAGTACATTTTCATCTTCCCTATGTATAACTGCAAAGCTATTGGGTGTTACCGGGCTAAATCATCATCAGTCTGTGTTTAAATAAAGTACTCATTATGGAATCAACTCATAAGTCAAAGTATGGTTTTTTTTGTTTTGTTTTTCAAAATATCTCGATGAAGTGCTGTGACATTTTTAGACGGTAGACTGTGAATGAGTTTTTGGCTTCACATTCAAGGATAATTCTGCAAATCAGTTCTGAAGTGGAAAGCACCGTGAGGGTGAAGCAAAGGCGACGGAATATGAAGTAAGTAAGTAAGTAAGGTAAGGATAGAAGGAGATAAAGGGAAGTGGATATTCCTCACCCAGGCATGACCTCTCTCAAACCCCAGCGAGACGGCCTGTGCAAGGAGAGAAGGAGCGTCCGGCGGTTGCAAATCAGAACTGAGGAAGGAACGATGGGAGAATGCTGGAGAGATAAAAACAACACTGAAATTATAAAGCAGAATGATTTAAGGTGGAATAAAGAAGAGAAAATTAATTGTGAGCCAAGAAAAGCATGTAGAATTGAGTTAGGGCTGGGAGAGAAACACCAAGTGACCAAGAGGCAACGCTGGCTGGGGTGAAAGGAGGAAGAGGAGAACTATTGGCCTCTGTACGTCAACCCTTACATCCTTGGAAGTCTAAAGGAACCAAAGGAGTGTATTCAAGAAATCGGAGAGGAGTCAGGATCAAGAGCCTGTTCAGCAGAAGCAGAGGTGAAGACTGGACTTTATTTGGGCAAAACTGTTTGTTTGAACCTTTTTCAAGAGCAGGTGGGTGGTACAGGAGGAGCACTGAAAGATTTAAAGAGAAATGTGAATGAATTTAAGAAGCCTTTTGCTGGCTACAGTCCAGAAACATGTAAAGAGTTGTATTAATCTCATGTCTGAACATATGATGGTCCATATTACGTCACAGAAAGTCAGTCAGTTTGGAAGTGATGTTTTTTATACAATACACAGAAATGTTCAAAGTATGTTAGTGTTGGTGTCTACAGTAGAAGTTAGGCATGACAACCTGGGAAACCAAGGGAAAGTTCACCACAATATTGCTGTTACTTTGCTCTGACTGTTGAAGACTGTAGGTTGATATCGATCATTTTGACCACATTGAACCCAATATTGTCATTCAATCAAATCCACAGGGTACAGTAGAAATCATGCAGTCCAAATATAGTTTTTTTCTGACGTCTGTGTAAAAAGAAACATCTGTGAAAGTGCAATATATTGTTTTATTAGTATATTTAATGCAGACTTTTTTATCTGTGGAAAATTCTTCCTGCGGTCAAATAATACAATAAAAGATTGGGGCGAATTGTGAACCAAGAATCCACAAGAACAGGACGCATAAATAAAAAAATAGCCTATTTTGAGTAACTCCATTCATTTATTTTGTGTACTTTAAAGTGTGTTGATTTTCACAATCTTTACGAACTCTTTCTCTCCTGTCTTCCTCCTTTTTGGCTCCCCCATTTCCTTTTTCCCAGCAGCCCTTGCTCTTACTGTTGCTGGCCCCCATCAATCGCACACAACCACAATGGTCTCCGACAGCCCAGCGACAGGCTCATGACAGGCCTGCCACCCGTACAGCCAGCGTGTCCATACAATAAGAGAAGACACTTCCCACTAAACACCGCCTGACTGTGGCCCACCCAATACATACACTAAACAGCTACTGCAGACCTGGATATCAGACTCCATCAAACTGAGTTGACACTTTTTTAGTCAAATAATGAAGGCACTTTTGTTGGTAACATACATAGCCCTTAACTACATTGTATCCACCTCATTAAGTACAATTAATACACTGTGTAACAAACATTAACTACATTGTATCCACCTCATTAAGTACAATAAATACACTGTGTAACAAACATTAACTACATTGTACCTAACCCCTACCCTAACCTTAACCATTCTTTATGTACAATGTAGTTACATGTTATTACAGTTTGTTACACCGTGTATTACATTGTACTTAATGAGGTAGATACAATGTAGTTAAGTTAATATGGAAATACACCAGGATTTGTCAGGAATTGTGGCTGGTTGGATGGGGCGTTGGTCTGTCAGTCTGCCCCAGGGGAGGTGTGGCTACAGAGGTAGCTTACCACCAGTATGTGACTGTGGGGGGAATAAATGATGGACTCAATAGTGAACTACATGAATCCTTGCAGGGTTTTGTTGTTTGTGAATTTTGTTTTTAGCATACTCTGATGTTTTCCCCAAATTGTATGTTTTCCATTGTCAAACTGATGATGAAAACTGCGCTGTTGGGCAAAACCAATCACTTCTTTACTCTATGTGAAATTGTTAGGTAGTTAATTTTTCTCGGAACCAATGAGGACCAAGACATCTGCCCGAGCACTGAATTTTATGTCAAATATGTTGGAATAAATCGTGAAATGTGCATGTCATAATTCATCATTCAGCCTACAATTATCTCTGGGTGGCACTTTGCAAAATAGCATGTGCTTTATGGCTGGTGGTGTGTCAAACTCTGCTTTGGCTGTATACACACATACACAGATAGTCTCTCTCTTCTCCCTCTCTTGATCTACTTACATCTGCAATATCTAACTGCCACTTAACCTCACTTTCTCTACTTACCCATCTGCCCGGCCCTTCAGTGTTCAATCCATCATGCAACCGCGCCTCCAAGCCTTGCCAAATGACTACTACTTATGAACAGCATTAACCCCCAACACACACACGCACATTCAAGCACACACATAGAAACGCATTGGATCCCGAGCCCCCTTTAAAAACTACAAGGAGTGCAATCTAAGGCTACTTCACCCTTATACATCAGCCCCTCGCTGTTGTTTCTCTGCGCCTTAGTGGATGGCATGGCGTCTTTATTTATTTTTGATCTTTGGCCTATTCATTTCTCTTGCTTTGAACATCTTTTTTTTTCTATTTGGTGAACTCAGACACATTGCAAATAAGAGCAGGTGATTCATTTACATGGAGTCTGTGGGGTTTAAGATATAGCATTTAGTCCAGTTCAAATTCAGGTGTGAGGGTATATTACCATGTAGAGACAATGCCTTAGCAGAGGCCTTTGCTGTGTGTTATTTGTACACTTACCGGCCACTATATTAGGTTACCTGCTTGTGAGCACAGCCTGTCAAATGGCATTGAGCCAATACATTGAAGCAAGCACCTTAACCGTGCACACAGTTTATTGTTTTTTTTTCCCAGTAAAATAAAAATAAAATCAAAGTACAAAAATACAGCCATTTTGACATTGATACATCACTAAATAAAATACTGCAAAATAAATATTTCTATATTTCTTTCAAAAGGTCCATGGATGTTGAATATTCTTGGGGGTGTATTCTGTGTCAATATAATCTTATGGGGTACGCTGTGTTAATCCACGCTGTCACATTGTTCCAGATCTACAAATAAAAATGTTCTTCTTAATAATCTCTGGTTAGTGATATGTTTTGTGAAATATCCCAATCAAACAAAGAATAAATACATAAAACCATGGGTTCTGTAAATAGTGGCTCACTGTTTGAAATACTGTTCAGAAACTCACTCCAGCTGAGAGTAACTGATTCTTTTATGTTTTGTCAATATATGAAGGTTGACTGTAACCACATAAGTCAGGGTCATGAGTTGTTATGAAGAAGGCTTAGAAACCTCTAGAACACATTTTCTTTCACAAATCATACACATGCAGTACAATGAGAGAATCAGCGTATAATCTAATAACTGTGTCTCTGACCTTACTGGATTGTGTTGCTTTGTATAAAACAGAGTAATTCTCTTTTGTAGTTTACATAAAGTAGCATATGAATCATTTTATTTACCTTGTCTATAACTCTTTGTGGTGTCTTTGCAGACTTAATAGTGCTCTGTGGTTTCTCAAGTGAAGTGCTTCTGACACTGGCAACTCCACAAAGGCTGTTGTGGATGGGAGCCCTCAAGAGCTGAAGAATCATATATAGGCTTATATTAGATGCAACACTTCTGAATGAGAACTTAAACAGAAAAGGGGGCTACACATGATAAGAAGAATAACTATTATCTTATGAAACCTGATTTTCTTTTCTTAAGGTGAGGAAATACCTGTTGTAGTAGCCGGAATAACATAAACACAAATCAAATCAAATCATTCATTTTATAAAAAGATGGATACATACATACATACATATATACA
>JAVQKC010003054.1:0-12616 GCA_036025475.1 Philypnodon macrostomus
AAGGTCCCATTGGTAACAGTTGTAGCACGTATGGGCAGACGTACGGGGCAGACGTACGGGGCCGTTTTCGCCGATATACACCTTGCTGTCGGGGACGACAGCACAGGCCTAGTTTTTAATCTAAATAAACGAGAGAGATTACTTATAGTGGTCTTTGTTATATGAGCGTTTGAAACCCATCGTTTGGTTATAGACTTGGCTTCAGTACACTCAATGTTTACAGACAGTCTCATCGCACGTGGGTAGTTTATTGAGTGACAAAAATAAAAGCTAAACTACACGTTGTTACGATTATGGCTTAATCTCAGCTTATTAAAATCTAAAATAAGGTAAAAATGTAAGTTATTAAGTAAGAGTAAGTTGGAGTAAGTTACTACCATTTCCAAGACCGGTTTCTTCTCGCCCTCCGCCGCCATGTTTCGATCTGCTTCGGGACGTCAAGAAGAGAACTCAATCCCCGAGTGTAGACTTCCAGGCAGCGAGAGAAAAAGCATCCTAAAAACATAAATGTAAAATTGTACGTTCATAACAACAAAGTGGTCCTAAAAAATAACATATAAAGACATATAAATGGGATCTTTTTTGTTTTTGGCTTTTTTTTTTTTGGTAGAATGGGCAATAATAAAACCTTGTGACTTGTTTTTATTTAGTAACGCAAAATACCATTTTAAATGAATTACAACAAAAATACGGAGTTCTTATCAAACCTTGACATTCAAACCGTGGGAAAAATTCCTAAAAGCACAGAAAGTCCCCGTGACGTGACGTAACCGTGCCAAACAACACAAACCCGGAAGTTGTAGTCCAGGCGCCGATTGACGCCGTTAAAAAAGACGACAAAGGCGTTTCTATCGAACTACATTCTCCAATAGGTCAGCGCAATCGTTTCGTCTGGAGGTTTCGGAAGGCAAAGCAAGCAGAAGTCACTCGAAAAGGATTAGCTAGCCACCGAAATCTCTCTAGATGTTGGAATTCGCTGTAAATGAACTACTCTGACCGCCACTGACACACACAGGTATCAGATTGTTATTGTAAAGAACATTTCCTTGCGATGTCCGGGTTGCTTCAAACGATGTTATTGCGATAATGTCTCCATGGCTATTGTTTACATTGAGCTAACTCGGGGAGAATCTACATTTGAGCTTGTTTGAGGGTGGTCAATTTGCGTTTAGACTCCTGCCCACGTGACACCTGGCTCTTGTAATTGCGAGCGGTTGTGCTGGAGTTCCCATTGTTAAGACAGCCTATTTACTTTCTCTTTTACCACTAATAACGTGACTAATACTTGCACGAATATAACCATAACAAGGAGAAAGAAGTGCCAGATGAACTAAAGCCAATACTCAGGTGTCAAAACATCCGGTTTTAACAGAACGTTCAGTAGCTCATATGTTTCTGTGTTTGAGATCATTTGAAATAAACTAAAGCTCTAAACTGTCTTAAATTTGTCTTGATCAAAACAAACACATGTCAATTTCCTAAACAGCTATTGCACATTTAGTGTAGATTTAATCAAACCACAAACAGTGTATACATTGATACACATTGTAGTAATCTTTCATTATTTTTTACCAGATCATCCGCTGTTCTGACGTGCCAAACCGTGCCATGGCTATCCTGTTCGCGGTGGTGGCTCGTGGGACCACCATCCTGGCCAAACACGCCTGGTGTGGAGGGAACTTCCTGGAAGTGGCAGAACAGATTTTAGCCAAAATCCCCTCAGAAAACAACAAGCTGACCTACAGCCACGGCAGGTCGGTGTCAATGCTTCAGCTGCTCACACTTCCATGGAACTATTTCTGGACGTTGGTTAAAAATCGGGGGAGGGGTGTTTTTTGTAGCTGTGTTTGTGAGTCATTCAAGTTGTTGTGATGTTGTGAAATGATTGACTGAGTTTCTGTTTTCCATTTCCAGCTACCTTTTTCATTACATCTGCCACGACAGAATCATATATCTGTGCATTACTGATGATGTAAGTATTTATATGAAAACACATTGAATTAATCACCAAAAGTCGAGATGTGCCTCCAACCTCCCTTACTGTGCTCTTGTCAGATTCACGCACCAAAGAAACCATTCACAATTATACCCAAAATATCAGCGGGCCGAGAGCAATATTCTAATGCTCAAAATGTCAGATTTTATCTTTGTCATTTCAACAGAGACAGGCCTGTTCTCAGCAGTACGTCTAACACTGCTGTAAATTCATCATTACTTAGAATCATTTTTGTCTTGTAGGACTTTGAGAGATCGCGTGCATTCACTTTCCTCAGTGAAGTGAAGAAGCGCTTTCAGACAACATATGGGTCAAGAGCCCAGACGGCACTTCCATATGCCATGAACAGTGAGTTTTCCTCCACGCTGGCTGCTCAGATGGTCAGTATAACACATACGTTCTGTTTCCTCACAACATGCGTCCCATTAGAATACAACAAAACTAACTGTGATACTGTATTTGCTCTTGTAGAAGCACCACTCGGACCCACGGGGATCAGACCGTCTCACTGAAACACAGATGCAGGTGGATGATTTGAAGGGCATTATGGTCCGCAACATAGGTGAGCCACTTCTTCTCTTATTTTACAATTCATCATTTCATCAAGGAAACAGGTGTAAGATATTGGTACATTCTTGGGTCACATGGGCCTGCATTAGGTCATAAGCTCAGGTCTAAATCTCAGTTGTAATGTTCACCAAATGGCAAAGGCCGCAGCGGTGGTGCAGTGGGTACATGCTCGCCCTTCAACCGGAGGGTCGGCGGTTCGAGTCCCCGCCCGTGCACACGCTGTCAGGCCCTCCCGTGGACCCACCACCCGCGGGAGGTACCATGGTGCAATGTGGATCGGGCGGTGGTCGAAGTTCCCTGCTTAGACCCGGTTTCGGACAAGTGGAAGAAAATGGATGGATGGATATTTCTCATAAAAATTGCTATTAGATTTTTTCTAAATCGTGGAGCCAGAGTGACAGTCACTAATCAATCACTCACAGACTGACAGCCATCTGCACAGTGTTCATTCTTTATAGTCATGTATGTCTTAATATTCTCTCACATGTATGTCTTTGGAGAGTCAAAATACTGCTACCATATGATGTCAACCTACTGTAAGAACTATTTTGATTTGAACAGATCTTGTTGCTCAAAGAGGAGAAAAGCTAGAGCTGCTGATTGACAAGACAGAAAATCTGGTTGATTCAGTGAGTTGCATTCTTTACATTGTTTTGCCGTTAACATTCTGCTCCACATATACATTACATCTACTCTATCTGTCTTGCGTTTGTCTCTTTTCAGTCCGTCACGTTCAAGACCACAAGTCGAAACCTGGCCCGGGCAATGTGTATGAAGAATCTCAAGCTTTTTGTTCTGATTTTCATTGTGGTCCTGGTGAGTCAAGCCGAGTTTAGCTGTTAAAACGTAGTACCTAAAAAATACACCGTGCTAAGCAATTGAGATAACGCGCAATATAAACGTAACTTCGGAGAATCCAGTTACATAATGTTAGCCAATGTCAGGAACCTTGATAAGGAACTAAATCTCTGTGTATGCTTTTTAGGTGGTTCTTTATGTCATTGTGTCTGCTTCCTGTGGAGGTCTCACCTGGCCAAGCTGTGTCAAAAAATAAAAGTGGACATTGGAAGCACTGCAGAGGGAGACAAAGGAAACATAAACAGTCCGGAAGTTTCTACGAATATGCTTCAAATTGACAATCTGACCCTGTTCTATTATGTAAAGTGGCCTCTGCAGCGACATCAAGAGTTTGACCGATAGTAGTGGAGTTTTTGAGTGGAGTAGTAGTCTACACAAACGTTCATTTGATGTTGCTGTAAAGGCCGGGGGAAGGGACTAAATGAAAAATAATAATTACAACAGATTACATCATAGAACAGGGTCATTTTTAGACTCATTTAGAATTTTTTTGTTTATAATTCTGGGAAGCCTCCGGACCACAGGTTTAATCTCAAAGAAACAGCCGCACATCTACAGTTTGCCTTCTGGAGTCCCACCTCACGAACACGCATGGACAGCAGCCTGGTGGACTCAAGTGGATAACCTTCACTTTACACACAGTACATTATTCGTAGTGGCCCATGTATTGTTTTGTTGATATATCTGTATCTACTCCATCCAGATCCTGACTATGGACTTCAGTGTTAGCAGAATGCCTGTTTTTCTTGGATGCAAACATTGACTCGGCTAATGTAGGTAGCAGAAACATAGCATTGCAGCTTCATTAGTGAGGAAGCTGCATCGGATCCTCTGGTAAAATAATGAAATGCAGTAGCCATTTTAAGACCCTTGATTTTTAATCACTAAGCACTGTTGTATCTTCTAAGTAGATGTATAATACCAGACTTTATCTCACAAATAATTATTGTACATTTACTTGCTAATAATCCATTTGGGAGGTGCCATAGATTTTTTAAATTTCTGGGATGCTTACTCCTTTGTCTTAAGTCATTTAGTGTCTTCATGTTGATTCAGTTGAACAATGCACTTTTACTGTAAATATGTTTGCTTCCTGCCACCATTGCTTATAATCATGTAATTATTTAATTATTGTACATTCAGATTTACATTAATAAAACCTGGTGATATTAAAATGATCAGATTCATAATTAATGGTGTTGAATGAGCTACTCAGACTTTGTGTATTAATTGACTGACTGTATATATTATATTAAAGAATACCTGCGCGTTAACGGTGTATTACCAATAGGGCACACGCTCGTCTGCTGCGGTTCACGGGGACGTCTGTATTCAGAATTGAGCGTCCACACTTTGCTCTGATAACTGACAAAATATGAATTATTGTAGCACAGTGTTGGCAGCTCTCTGTAGAAAAAGCAGGTGATTAACAGGTGTGTCTAATTGCCGTTGATTGCTTCAGGCGCTCGTGAACGGTTAGTGTAGCTGAGTACGCGTGAACAGTTTGGCCTCCCCAGAAAAGCATCATTGTACGATTTTAAATTTTTATGTTAAAATGTTTACGGTAGTTAAATGAAATATCCGAAGACATAAAGGGAAAGTAGCTAACTAGCCTGTTTTCAAACTACGCTACCGTTAACTTTTGTTTGCTATTACCGTTAGCTTGACGTTACCAACGGCTGTTCGTCTTCTCCTTTTAAACGTTATCCTGTAGTAGGGCAAAGTAACGGATATAAAAAGGTAAGAATGCTAATGTTGGGCTATTCAATGGAGGATACATGCTCTTAAACATTATCAGAACTCATTGTATTTAGCGCTTACGGTGGTGAACCTTGGCCTGGTTTAAACCATGCAGCGGTTATGAACTTGAGATGGTATTTTCTATTCGTAGATGCAGACTTATGTTTACCTCTTGCTGTGCTAAATATACGTCTTTAATGTCTGTCTGTGGGAGGCCTCTTCACACAGATATAATCCACCATTGGGGAAAGTGTGTCGACAAGAAATGACTGGAGAGTGGCACTGCCCATGTCAAGGGAGTTCATTAATTCGCATTGTATAAACTTCATGATATCTATTTTGCATTTGACTTTTGTATAATCTTGAAGTTTGAGAAGAAGACAATCTTGAGCCTCGGTCGACAGTTAATTTTTCTTGTGTCAGCCTTTGTTTGCAATTCAGCTAAATAAATAGGACTTTTTCAGACTTTTTAAAAATGTAATAATATAATAATTCACGCTTGTTGTACTTCTAAAACCTTTGCAGTTTTATTTTGGAATTTTGCACAATAGGCCTATGGGACTGTGTCTGAAATTGATGAAATACCAATATAGGCTAATTTAGATTTTTAAAGCTGTCCGGTCCATGCTTTTTAACATAGTGCAGCTTATACACAGCTTACTCTTGATTTTGATTGTTTTCGTCTCTCACCAAATGATATTCAGTTGAAACCCCAGTACATGGATCATCTGAGCAGACTCTGGTCGCTGTTGTCTGTGTAGGACAGAGGACTGCGTTGTCCGATGGTATGCTCACTGGAATCCCCCAGTCTGACCCGCTGTTCCGCTGTTATGTGGCTTTGTGCCCCACTGTGGATCCCATATATGGCCGTCCACCAATAACCTCATACACGACAGCCTTTTGGTAGTAAATGAACATGCATTTACTAAACATTTGACTAAAGTTGTCTTGATTAACTATTGGTGTTTACGCTTTGTTCATTTACAGTTTCATTGTTATTTTACTTTTGCCTCAGGGAAGGTCCTTTTGAGAGCATTTGTACCACAGCAAACCTTTGACCCAAATGTTACTGTTTCTGTGTTTATGGAGTATATGCAAAACTAGATAAATGCCCTAAAGCCAACATTATGTAATATTTTGTGTGCTGAGGGCGATGTACAGTACTATTGAGAGACAGGGTGTTTATTTAATGATAAACCGTATAATGACAAGGGACCTACTGTATATTACTTAATCATTTTGAGGCTATATTTTTCCTTGTGAAGTGTAAGTTGAAAATGTAAGCCTTTGGTTCCTCTTAGTGAAGATTAGTGCCTCAGGGTCAGGCGCCCTGTATAGATTATGCAGAAATAGCGTAGGTCTTAAAGGCCTTAGACTCAGGTGTCACACCACAACTCCAGTGTTGGGGTCATGTGTCGAGCTGTTTATTAGACAGTGGGACTGGTTAGTATTGTAATAACACATTTAGATGATGTTTGTGGCTTTAACTGTCTCTATGCAAATTCTCACACAGGCCTGGCCGGTCCATTCACTCATAAAGAGAGACTATGGCTGCTTAGCAACATTGAATGCCGTCTCAGCCTGGTCGGGCCCTAGCCACTCCCCTTACGCTGTGCTCCGCATGGATAAGGTAACATGCTTTTTCAGGCTGCACTGCTCTGTAAACTTTGGAGCAGAGCTTTGCTTGGGGCACTGTGCTTTGCTGGACTTTGACACTGTATTGACACACTACTGAGTGAATGTCACTTACGATAATTGTCCAGAGGAAATACTTTTCACCTACGGGAATAATCTACAGAAGCTGAGTTTTAACTCCATGGACTCTTAAAAACAACCTCGTTGCTGGATAAGATTGCCTCGTATGGGGATAAATACATCCACACAAAGTGAAAAGTGGAAATGGACTAATAGCAGACTAACTGGTAAGACATTAGAGCTATTGACAAAGAGCTATTGACAAAGAGTTGGAGTATTCTCTATTAACATTGTAAGGTCATGGACTGTGTGTCAGGTGCACTCATGCTTCACATAACAGAACTACTACTTTAGGTTTTTGTCTTATGTCAGAAAATGCACCGTGGCCTTGGAGAAGCGGCTTGTGCCGAGGTTCAACGTGCACTGCAGTTTGTCAAGCCTATATTTGATCAGTCTGGACAGTGTGGCATTATTCTTAAATTAACTACAGTTGTGTTCAGTTGAATGAACAGAAACAAGCTGGTCTTACGTACACGTGTCTAGAACTTTCAGGCCAATGTTGTAAATGGTGAAATTAAGGTTAACTGTTTCCCCTACGGTGATTACTGCCTAAACTGAAGCTAAACAAGGTTGACCTTTGCTAACACATGGGTTATTTATTATCCCTGTTGTGTGCTTCTTACATGGTTTACTGTGGATAATGTGATATAGTCAGTTGTACATCAACCAGTCTACAAACGAATCAATAACACACATTACATTTACGGTGCACTGTAAACTGTGGGTGATATAATGGTGTTGTGTCGTCTAGATTAAAAATTCCAGTCTTTTAATTTCCTATTTTACTCTTTACAAAGCACTGTATAAAAAACATTTGCATTTTTAATGTCTAGTCATAAATAAGTGATTGCAGCTAGTGTTACACCAGTCAGGAGTCACACTTTCTGTGAAGTGTAGGTTGACTCATTTTTCAGAAGACGCCTTGTGGAAAACATTTCAAATTAAAACTAATGTTGCAATTCAGTTAAAAATGTTTATTTATATTTATTAATGCTTTCCTTTTTATAATTGTCATTGTATTTTACTTAATATTGAATTTACTAAATTAACTAAATAATGTTACTTTAACCGTTTTTTGTGTTTCTTTTTGCAGATCGTCAAATTTTAAAGTCATATTTACAAGTTCTACAATGTCTAAGACCACCTTTACTGTTCCCACTGAGGACCAAAGAGGTGCGTTTGTGTCAAACAGAAACAGCTCCTCATTGTCACCAGACTCTGACGGGTGTAACTTTAACCTGAGCGACAGAGGAGACGGGAGCGCGCTCGGCCAAGGTGGGCCTATTTCAAACCCCAACAATAATGAAGGTTTTATCTCCACACCAGACAACGGCCATATCAATTTCTTTAATGACAACTTGACTGTGATGAGTAACCAAGATTCAGGAGGGAATAATTCATTCTACCACACGGCCTCAGAGGGGAGTGGCAGTGCAGTAATGTCCCCAGATTCTGTTGTGATGAGTTCATGCAGGACGTCCCGTGGAGGATCTACGGACTTCTCCTTCAGTTCTGGTGAAATGGTGATACGCTGCAACAGTTTTTGTCTGGAAGATCCGTCACCGTTGGTATTTTCGTCACTTGAGGAGTCCCCTGCACCTTCAGCCTCATGCCAGCTCGAAACCATGCTAACACCGCCGATCTGCGGAAGGGATGGCACAGATGAACACACAAGTGGCCACTCCTGTCTTGGAACAACATTTATTTATTCAGGGGATAAGGTGGAGCTCCCCAGTGAAGATGATGTAGCCATGTCGAACTCTCTTTTAGCCTTGCCATGTGAGAAAGGAAATCTTCACGCCACCTTTCTCTGTGAAAACTCCCCTGCAGATAGTGCAAATGATGCCCAGTTATTTTGTCCTGAAGTAGAACTGTTGACTGAAGCAAAGGCTCCTGCGACACCAGAACAAGGTATGACGTTTGTGTACCCAACATGTGCCGGACGAGACGCTGATAAGGAAATTAAAACTTCCACTCCAGTTCTGAGTCTGAGTAGCCACATGCCCAGCCACCTGTCTTTTGCTGTGTCTCCTTGCACTGAAAATAGTGGAAGTCCTGCTCTTCGTTCTGTAGTGGGGAAGAAAAGCTCTGTCACTCCCAAACAGTCTGTGAAAAGAACGCCAACTTCAGGCTCCAAAGTCACTAACGTAGAAATGACCAAGTGTCCAAAGTCGGTGTTTAGCAGCACCAAAGGCAACGATAAACCTGACGTGCACAGAGTGGGGTCTGTTCGGCCAAGTCCTACCAGGGCTAGCAGTGGGACAGTCTCCTCTGTTGCTAAAACTGTCCAAAATACTCCAAGAAGACACAATCTAGGCGCAAATAAAGACCAAATGAACTTCCAACGGAGCGCGTCTAGTTCTGCTGTTTCAGAAAAGCTCGAGTCCAAGAGAAAAGCGTTAGCATCAGCACCAATGAACCCTGACGCAAGCAAGACACCACGGGCCCACTGTAGTCCTGCCAATTCTGACGCAGAACGGGCAACTTTGAGCCAAGTCAGTAATGCAAACCTCACCTTCTGTATCCCAGAGAAATCCCCGCAAAAAAGCAGTCAAACGAATAAACAAACGACTCCAATGAATGATGTGACCAACAAAGTTAAGGTTAAATCCGGCTCCGCTGTAAGCCAGGACAAGTCAACCCCAAGTACTCGACCACGTAGTAGCTCAGAAAGTTCAACAGCACTGTCTAGGCTGTTCAAGATGCCAAAGCTTCAGAGGTTTTCAGCTAGCTTCACCTTGACCAAGAGTCAGAACAAACCAGTCAATCAGGGCTGCTCTTCTCAAAGTAAGCCTACATGTACAAAGGAAGCCAGTGACGTCAACAGCAGGAAAGTGAAGAAAATTGGCTTAGTGGTCAGTATTCATTACTTTTATTAAAGCTGCACTACCTGATTTTGATTTTTTTTTTTTAAACAGAATGATGCTCCTTCCCCTCCTATAACGGTCTCACACAAATGAGGAAGTATGCGAATGATGAGCAGTGGTCTGAAGTTGGCTTTTAAAAAAATGTGATTGTAAAATTAAATATAATCTCCCAGTCCCTCACAGTATCACTGACAGATTGAATAAAACAATCTGAGCACTCCTCTCCTGTAAGTGTGTGATTGGTTCTAAAACATGACCCTAGATCTAAAACGGATACCCTTATATTAAAGCCCACAGAGGGTCTCGGAGTCTAATATTTTCTCTGATGGCTTCTGTTAGGCTGTGCTATTGACTCAATATTATTTCTGCTCAAAAACAAAGTCAAATATCAGGTAGTGCAGCTTTAAATTGAATTAATAAAAAAAAAAAAATTCCTGATTGATCAAGATGCTGATCTTTTCTCTTGCAGGCAGAGTCCTACGCTTTACCTGCTTCCTCCAGTACTGGGAGTAGGTCCAGGTTTCGCACACAGGCTTCTCCAAACCAAGGCAGACACTCTACTTCTAAAGCTCCACCTGCCAGTGTCATGACCACCACCCCTCTCAACAAGCAGAGAGTGGGAACACAAGGAAGAGAGAGGACCACCTCAGCTGTGGGCACTCCACTACCCAAGCAGAAAACTATTACATGTACGGTAATGTTCGAAAACCATGATGAATATTACAGGATTTTTATAATTTGATTTAAGTTTTTTTTTGTTTTTTTTTTTTGGGGGGGGGGGCATTTGTAGGTTTATTTTACCGGGAGAAGAGTGGGCGTGGCATTCAACAAACAGTCTAGGAATAAATTAAGGAAATCATGCTAAAATTATGTTAACAGTGTAAATCTATGTCAGCTTATAGATGTATTAGGTTACGGATATTGCAATGTTATATAACTGATATATTGTACAGCCTTAGATGGTTCTAGTACATGCCTTTACCTAAGGGGGACAAATCAGAATAAAAGGCAGTTAAATTGACCAGATTATATCCACACATATTGAGCCAAGATTATTATTGGATATAAATCGTCAAGGTTTCTTGAAGGCATCTGCGCATCTTTAATGCATTTGTTTCTGACAAAGCAGAGCTAGTCTTTCTCTAATTATGCTCAGTTTGAACCCCAGCATGTTTGTAGTGAACATCTGCTTGACTATGGTCGGTTACTGTCATGTGACTGTGTAAACTAGAGGTTGAATAGTATAATAAGTGACCAGTGAGTGTCGTGATAATGCTATTGTAGTTACTGAACTCTCAATAATACTAAACTCTCAATAATACTGCACTAAATCACTTTACATAATATGTTTACTGCTGCTGCACTAATTGAATGTATCATGTATGTCACTACCTCACTGTTGACTACATGTTCAATACTATATCATGTTCAATACTATATCATGTGCAATACGGAATTCATTTGAAGTAATTTTACCACCTGTGAAATACTCTACTTACACCTTATTTAATCCTACTGCACCTTTTGGATTTTTATTGTACTTATTTTTTATTATATGTTTATTATATTGTTACTTATTTCTTTTTTGCACACTTTCTTACCATGTACTATTATTGCATGTACTTCTTGAGTATCTTAGCGAGTCTAACGGTTCTTCTGATCCAAAGCATTTCATTGCATTGTTAACCTTGTGTTGAACCTGTTTATGACAAATAAACACAAGTTGAAGATTGACAGAGTTCTCCAGCAGAGGGTGACACTGAGAACACTATTTGGACCTACTGTCTCTGTTCTAAACAGGATGAAGCGCAGGAACAGAGCTGGTCACAGCTGTCACCTTGTGTTTTAGTTAGGCTCATAGACTTTACTTTTGTGGACGTATTGACAGTGAAAGGGGTTTGAGACAGGATCAGGGCCATGGACTCATCAGCTCCAGTGGAACGTCCAGGGGAAGGAAAGGGAGGTTTGAGGCTCCCTGCACAAGAATTAAAGTGCTCCAGCTACAACAGAGCTCAGGAGCACACACTGTATGTACTATTATGATAACTGTGGTGTCAAATAGGTAAGCTTCAAGGTCTTTGTTTTACACAGTGCTTTTTGAAATGTGCTCAAATGTTGGGGTAATATTAGCATAGTCTGTTTTTATGGTTTAACTTTGCATTACCCTAACCTCTTTGTCTTAGTTACTCGAAAAGCATCAGACACACCCATTGGCTCCACCGCAGCATCTCGTCTCAAGCCCCAGCCCGGTTCATCCCTCCTTCACACTCCTTCTCGGACCTCTGCCATGGGCCCTCCTCCTACACCTGTCTCCAGACTTCAGCAGAGGAAGTCCTTTGGGCCAAGCAGGACCCAACCCAACACCACAGCTGCCAGTGAGGCCAGTGATGGAGCCAGGGCAGCACAAGGTAAGGCTGGGGTTTACAAATGTGGCTTTTTATCCAGAAAGAGTTAAAGGTGTCGTCTGTAGGGTTCCTACGAGAGGAAAATGTTAAGAATAAAGACAATTAAAATGATATAAAGTAGGTCAGTCTGTAGAGGCCAGCAGGGGGACTACAGTAAAATAATTATGACCGATTATATAATTCACTTCATAGAACAGAGTCAGATAATCAGATAAAGGTTTGTTTATTTGAGGAATATTACAGACTAAACAGTTTAAAGACCTTGACATACAGTACAGACCAAAGGTTTGGACACACCTCATTCATTCAATGAGTTTTCTTTATTTTCATGACACTGATTAACCCTGACAGGGCTCACCTGTGAAGTGAAGACCATTTCAGGTGACTACCTCTTGAAGCTCATCAAGAGAATGCAGAGTGTGTGC
>JAVQKC010003057.1:0-10061 GCA_036025475.1 Philypnodon macrostomus
GTGATAGTTACAACACATCATGCTTCTGACATAAAACCTGCATGTGATAGTTACAACACATCATGCTTCTGACATATATTGGGTTAAACAGGGTGGCCCTTTAAAAAGCCCCAAGCAAATCAAAGTGAGACATTATCTATATCTATGTGTGTATACTCCACAAATGGCCATGGTATAACATAAATCGTTCCCTGACAAATGGTGTCAGGATTTTAATGTGTGGCAAACAGCTGCCACTAGAGCACACTCGAGGCCTGTGTATAACTGTCAAGTTATATCTTGCCCAAGAACACAAAAGCAGTTGGGTTGGATTTGCAATTTGGATGTGAATTGGGAATTGTTGATCATAGTTTGACCATAATCCAGTTGACCATACGTGACTTCAAAATCAATATTGTATGTTTGTTTGTATGGGTATTTAGGGTTAGCTACTCTCTAAGCAGTGCCAGTAGAGCTTACACGGGAGGAGAAGGAGCATCGACAAAAACAGAAGAAACTGATTCGAGGTGTGGGCAGTAAAAACATGTGCGAACGGCTCAGAAAACCACAGTAGAGGTGTTTTTGATGAGGAAACAACATGAGTAAATGTACCTAAATAGGGTCCTTATAAAACGGTCTTTAAAGTCCTTTGTAAAACCCTGGAAATAGAAAGTGAAGAAGCTCTACTTACTCAACTTTCTCTCTCAGGGCCTCGGCAGATTGGATTCCAGTTGAGCAATAGCTGATAGGGGTTACTGGCTGATACTCCCAGGCTATTACAGTTATATGGCTATTTGCTCCCGTGAAGTGGTGGGCTTCCCTGGGTCAGCTGTTATTTACGGGCTTCTATAGAAAAACTATTGAAACAACATTGAAAATGAACTCCATCAGTCAGGACTGTGTCATTGGATTGGGCTCAGTGTAAAATGAGAGCTTTTGGAAGAGGAAAATTGGAACAAAGGTCAAGGTAAAGCTACAGTAAACATACGATCTGTGAAAAACATCTGAAAATGTCAAACACTTTATTATTAATGATCAAAATGTAAAAATACAGCACTGTCTGGACACTCAATGTCATGTTACAGTCGCATTAATCATTCATTCCACAGCCACACTGTTGGTTGTAAATTACCTTGGTAGCCACAGCTGCCCTGGGGCACACTGATGGAAACATTGCAGCAATTCTGTGCCAGTGGCCCCTCCTACCACTACCAAAGACCAATCATACTACCACATTCATACATAGGCTGTGGTTTAAGTGTCTTGCCCAAAGACACAACGGCAGTATGCCCAGCTTCAAGCTGGTTGGGGAAGGCCTACCCTCTGGTTATAGGACGTGTGTTGAATGAAATAAAAGCTGGAGCTGTGTGGAAATCACTATAGATTAAATTGTTTCTTGTACCATGAGACTATAGAGGTCTATGTAACACCAGTGGTAGTAAATGGTGAATATGTTCTGTCTGTGTAATGCTGAGTCAAGGAGGATTACCTGTGACATGTACCTACTTGTGTTTGTGTAGTAAGACTTAGTACGTGTGTTTAGTGGGTGTGGAGACATTGCTGTGGTGGCTGCAGCCCAAAGGTCAGGTCATAACTCAGGGTTGTCTTCCATGTAGTGTTTTGTCTCCAGGCTGTAAGCTCCTGAAGCTGTAATGTGTTTGTTGTTGTTGTTGTTGTGGAGAAGACCCCGGTCCCACCCAGAGATTCTCAGTGAAGCGCTCCAGAGGACATGGGGAGGCCTGGACCCAGGGCAGGGCGGAGAATTCCTGGATGCTGCCTTCACGGCCCCAGCGGATGTTTAGAGCACACACTTTAGGTGTGACCAATGATGTCATGTCTTTGTCTGGGAAGAAAAGAAATGCATGTGTAACACAATAGGCTTTCTGTGTTTAAAGAGTTACAATACTCTCTGACAGGCAAATAAACACGTTTAATGTCTTAGTTTGTTCTGTGCACACATGGGAAATGTCTGCTGCAGACAGCTTACACAAATGTGTGAAAGGAAATCACTGGAGTTGGACTCAAAAGCTGGTTTGGATTAATATCACCACCTGGTAATATCTAATGTGTCAATAATCTTTAAGCTTCCATTGTCATATACGTTATATCAAAACGCTGACAGAATCAAAGAGACAATGCCTAGACTAGACTTAATCTTCCATGTGCTTATCTCTGACCAATGTAAGAGCCTGCTCACAGGACAATGAGCTGTAGACTGCTGCTACTCGGGTCCAAACCCCACCAGTTCAGTTTCAATGCAACAAACAATATAATTCTTCCCTGACCGGGAATCGAACCCGGGCCGCGGCGGTGAGCGCGCCGAATCCTAACCACTAGACCACCAGGGAGCTGAAGAGTTAAATGTGAAAGCACCTGTTGCAGAATGCTTGGCATCTTAGTGACAACTGGTGTCAGGTTTTTGTGTATGTAAAGTTGTGTGGAGCACAACTGCCACTAGGGGGCAATAGAGGACTCTGTTGCCACATACTGTATCTATACCTGGGAGTGGATCCCTCTATCACATCTATAGCCTGTCTGTCCTGAGAGTGGATCCCTCTATCACATCTATAGCCTGTCTGTCCTGAGAGTGGATCCCTCTCATGTGGATCTCCCTGAGGGTCTGAGGACAGGTGTTTTGTTTGTGTGTTTATTGATCTGTCTATTAACTTTGTTTATTGTTTACATCCATCTCTTTCTGTGAGGACTTGGTTGAGATATAGGGCTATACAAATAAACTTGAATTGAATCAGTTTGAACTTGTAAATAAAGAAACTGCTTCTTGAACTTTTATCAAAATGTTTTTATTGACATCACCCCACAGTCACACACTAGAGGTGGTAAGGCAGCCACAGCCACCCTGGGGCAGACTGACACAGGAGGCAGGAATACCACACAAACGTTGTTCTAACTCTCTTTCTCTTCTACAGATGTGACAGTTGTGGAGCAGTGTTTCACTCCGAGTGTCGTCAAAAAGCCCAGCCGTGTCCTCGTTGCGTGAGACGAGAGCTAAACCATAAAAGACCTTCATCCTTTTGGTCTCCCGATGAAGAAACGCCGGGCTGCTACCACCTGCCCTACCAAGACACATGAGACTAACCCAATATACTGAAATATACAAGTGACCCACAAGCCTGGCCAGGACAACTGACCTGCACATACATCGAGTCTGGTTCCCCGGCCGTAGAATCAATCTGGTACCGTCTGCTGTGATCTGCTGAACCTCAGAAGAACATATCTCCAAAATATCTTGACTTTTAAATTTTTTGAACGTCAAGGATCACGATTGAACGTTATTGAAGTCCCTCTCCTCAAAGCCGTGTCGTGGCCGCTTCGCCCTCGTTCTCTGATTGTTTTGTTTAGCTCCGTTCTCTGGAAATCGAACTCTATCAAAGGGGTACCATAATACTCTTTGACTTGAACAGGACAAAAAGAACTCTACTGTACTATAGAACCATGGGGCAGCCTAAAGAGTCCTGGATACAGGGGAGGAGCTGTGCCGCCAGGTTTGGGTTGCCATGTTGGACGTTTACCTGGAAAATAGACATCTCTGAGCCCTATTAACCACAGGGAGCTCGTCCATTCTTGTTTCTTGTCCAAGTATTTTAACCCAAAATAGAAGCGTCGTGATTGTTCACACTAATGCGATTTCAGGTTCAAGTCAGGTCTATTGGGAAGCTTGTGTGAAATGATGCTACATGCAAAAATCAAAAGCTATATTTCAAAATAAAAGCCTGTTCGTGTGGGTGTATCCTGAGGTTGTATTTCCTGTAACCCCTCCTTGATTCTTTGTTTACATGATTCAACAAGAGGCAACTATTGTCTGGGGTTTATCTCAACGGACTTTGATGGTAGCTTCCACCCACCGCCCAAAGACATGCATGTAAGAATTAGTGAATCTAAATGGCCCCTAAGGGAATGAATGAATGTGAGAGTGTCTCTATGTCAGCCCTGTGACTAACTGGCCATTGTCCACGGTGTACCCCGCCTAAGGCCCATAGTTGCTGGGGAACAGAAACAGATAAAAGCTCTAACCCCAAGCCCACAGACACATGGGATAGGCCCGTAACTGTTAAGAATGCTATCTTCTAATATTCACCAGGATCATTTAGGCTTCAGCCTTAGGGAAAATGAACAGCCTGACTTTAGCCTTAGCTTCATTTAGCTACTTATGCTAATAAATTTTTTAAATTTGACTTGTTTGGTGAGATCATTGCCACCTACAATCCTCTCCTGATTGGTTAAAACCAGTCTTGATACCAGGAAGTCTTTATATATTTGCTGACGATCTCCTCCGAGGTTAATGCTAGATTGCCTGATCCGGGCGTACGGTCTGCTTGGTTGTGATTGGTTGTTCACATTTAGGGGGCGGGTCTAAGTTGAACCTTGAACGTTAACGGCTTCATTTAGCAGTTAGCAGGATTAGCAACAACAGGGATTTTGGCATATTTTGTAACTGCAGACGCTAATGCTAACAGATACCGGGTTGACAGAAGCAGGATCAGTTGATTTTCTCAGAACTCAGAAATCCCGACCTCCGAGTCCACCTGGAACGCACCTGGAATGCACCTGGAACGCACCTGGAACGCACCTGGAACGCACCTAGAACGCACCTAGAACGCACCTAGAACGCACCTGGAACGCACCTAGAACACACCTGGAACGCACCTGGAACGCACCACAAACCCACGACAATAGCTCTTTGTTACAATTGTCACTTTCTGTCCAAATCCAGCCTGGTTTATTACATTGGCCCTGGCCCATGCAGTTTTCTTATCCCAGCTTTTACATTGTATTCTTCATTTATCAGAGTTCCCATGGGTGTTTGAGGGACTGTGTGTTCCAGGAGCACTCTTTGTACTTTCTATTGGTTCAGTTATAAAACGCAATAATAATAATACTACTGTCCTCGTCTGTGTGGCATTTAGCAGCTTTAGAGTTTAGAGTCTCTATGCAAAACGTAGATGATATTTCATTTGTAAAGGTCGTCAGTCACTGTTGCAGCGACGTTCCATGAAGCCTATTCTAATCCATGGACCGCAATGTCTCAGGGCAATATTCATCCAAACGGGGGTGTGTGATACGGCAAAAGATCGTATCGAGATCTGCTAATCTGTGAAGTTCAATCATTTATTCTCATATATATCAACATAAAAGTATGTCAAATATCAAATGTATCATACACCAACCCCTACCTTCAAACCCTTGTGTTCCAGACCAACAGGACTGGTATGGGGCATGTTGTATGATTATGGACATATGGACAGCCCCTGGAGATGTGCTGATGTATCAAAGTCTGAGCTTCTTTGTGAAATAATCTCTATTGATGGTAAATATGACCAATGTGGAAATACTTAGTCTTTAAAGGTGCTCTTTATTAAACAGTTAAATAATGATCATTCATCCATAATATATACTTTCTCGATGGAGACACGTCTGCTGCTACAGTTCCTGGCGTCCTTTACGATGTACATAACCCGATATTGTACTTACTGAAGTATATATTCCAGACGTTACTGAAGCATGTGGGACATTGATATGAACCCAGTTGTGTTCTCACCAGGACATGAACAAAGACCCTGATGTCATGTGTGTGCAACCATTGCTTGAATTTTCTGTGTATTTGATTCTGTTATATTTAAGTTGCTGAGATTATTTATGTATTTGTGAACGATGGGATTCTTCTGTGTCATGTTTCTGCGTCAATGATGAGCAAATATAGCACAACATTAGCATTTATATCCCAGAAAAGGCTCTGTAGCAGGTAATTCTCCCAGGTTTAGTCCTGGTTTAGTCCTGGTTTAGACCTGGTTTAGTCCTGGTTTAGTCCTGGTTTAGTCCTGGTTTAGTCCTGGTTTAGTCCTGGTTTAGACCTGGTTTAGTCCTGGTTTAGTCCGTTAAGTTTGATTAAGTAGAAAGTCCAGATCCCACTAATCATTCCAATATTCCAATATTGTTCTAAACACATGCAGTCCCATCACATCGAGCTCTGTGCAGCATCGATCTGAGAGGCCCACGATGAATCTTCATGTGTGTCATATTAGTATTTACTTCCTCCGTCTGTGGGAAATGAGACTACAGCCGTACACGGATGACAGGCAATTTACAGAACACAGGAGCTGGAGGTAGAATGATCCGGAATATTACAGAACCTGAATATTACAGAACCTGAATATTACGAGAAATCACAACGGGACAAATTCAGGACGTCTCTCTCCGACGTCTACCAGAAGTCCTTTAAATCAAAATCCCAACCCAACATTTTGAGTGCGAGAAATTAAATAAAAATCAATAATGCGTCTTTAACAGGACATCGCAAGAATGTACCAAAAATCATCAAAATCAGCTAAAAATGTATGAATTTATGATTCCTGATTTTCAAGCAAAGTACTTCTTACTGTTCACGTTCAGCAAAATCCTATTCAACAAAGCACAGACCTCCGCCAAGGCAGATGTTTTAAAACTAATTCTGGATGTAGACCATGATTCAGATCACTCCCAAAATGTAATCAATTGTTCCTTGCGTCATTCCTGACCTCATCAACCATTTCTGTGGGCTGTCCCAAACCGTGGTATTGGATGTTTTTAGTTTTCAAATGAACGATGAAAGATGTGGAAGGGTCTATACGACTCATGTGAACACAAAATACAGGTCCTCTCCACCGAGCGATCATGCCTCCACACATTCGAACACATGTTTGTCTGAATGATTACTCTCGGGACAGAGGCTTTAGTGAACCTGGCTCCTGCGCCTTCCATTAAAAACACTGGTATATTCTGCTTCATGAAATATTTATATGATTTGGAAGGCTTGTGCATGTCGTCCACAGCAGAGACACTAATATGATCGAAACAGACAGAAACACACTCTGAATTACATTACAATGGAGTCAGCAACAGCAGCACCAAGGGTTATTTTGGGAGAATGTTTATAGTTTCCGGTAAAAATCTGCCAAAACTTGAGCCAAAAGAGATTGATTCTTGCTGATGTAAAAATTCAAGACAGATCGAGCCAGTACTAAAACTTAATATGTACGACCTGACCTCCACAAAGGCGTGGCCCTCATCTCGCAATGCAAGTCGCGCCCAGACCGGGATTCAAACCAGTTATGATTCAGTTCAGTGGTAAATGCTCTGTTTATTGAGTCACAAGCCACAATTGTACACAAAATCTGGTCTTTGTGTTTTTACTGACCCCATGTGGCGAGATTGAGGATCTATTGTCCCACACAAAATATTAAAGATTCCATTAGACTCTTTCTGAATCTGTTGATGGTTCATTTTTAGTTTACTAGGAACGTGAGCGACTAGGCGCACACATTGGACCAACACACCATACACACACGGGTCATATCTATAGTGTTTCATGTTGAGGACAGTGTCTCTGGAGGACAGCCTGCCCAGATCCATCATAAAGTCCAACAGGAGCAGCTGCAGACACTAAACCTTATACGGACGAGACAGGACCATCATAAAACATCAGAGACCCGAGGTCCCTCTGTGGGCCTGACCTCATGTCGTTCTGGATTTCAAACTCATCTGGGGTTTAAGTGACCCGCACTGCAATCAAACCATTCAAAAATGGAAAACTGCTCAGTGGCTCAGTGGCAGACCGGCTGTCCGTTTGGCAGTTCAAATCCCACTCTAGACTGTGCACACGGATGTTGTGTCCTTGGGCAAGACACTTAACCCACCGTATGTGTGAGAATGAAAGTGTGACTGTCCATTTGAATGCCAGAATGTCAGTATGCCTCAGGGCAGCTGTGGCTATCACAATAAATCCTTTGGTAAAGCTCCAGTCTATGAAGTCAGCTCTAATTCAGTTACGTTGATGTAATTTTGAAATTCTAATTGATTTAAAGGGACCTGTGTTGCAGATATTTTACTGCCTCCATACGATATCTCAGCAAAATAAATTATGTAAATGTAAACCACAAAATATACAGCTCGGCCTCCTCTCCAGCAGCAGCAGCGGAGCGGCTCAGACAGCCGACAGGTGACAGAACATTCCTTTGGGCCGTGTCTGCGAGAACCCCCCCGTCCCCCCCTCGATGGACCCCCCCACATACTCACACGGAAAGACACTGGTCCTGTCAAAACAGCCCCTAACAAGCGACACAGAGGCAGCCTGGCTCCGTACAGGCTCATGTTTATACGTCCGCTATGGGCCATTAAACAGGGACATCTCCCACACTGGGGAGGGACCGGGGGGAGACGGGGGGAGACTTGGTTAAATGTAATGTCTGATTTTGTTTTTAAGAATAATGGAATCAAAATTATACGATTTTAAAAAGTAAATATTCTGAGATTTTAAAACAAAAAAATAATGAAGAATATAATATTTTTACATGAACAGGGCTGGGCGTCTCCGAGGCTCACGGGCCTCAATCACATTTAGAGTTTTAGAACCCACATGTAAGAATGTGATAAATGTATAATTATGATTCAATTACAACATGGCTAATCGTAATTATTGCACTTCTCAAAATAACTGTAGAAAAGAGGCTCGTGAAAGTGAATATTCTATTTGGATTATTCTCATGTGAAGACCTGCTTAAAACACTGTAGAAGCCTGTTTGTGTTGTGAGACACTGAGTTGGTGCAGTCATGCTTGAAAGGTTTGTGTTTGTTCAAAATGGAGTTTAATTCACCCTGCATCGACTCATGTAGGGCGGCACAACAACACAGTGACCTCGTGTCTCCGTAGGTTCCCTTCAGTTTCCCCAATATCTACAACATGTAGGTTCCCCATTGAGAAAGATATTCTGAATCTCAGTGGGGGTTTTCTGGTTCATTAAAGCGACCACATTGACTCTGAAGAGGCTTTTTACAGTGTATGACTCCATTCATTATTACTTCCCATCTCCGCCGTGTTGAGTTTGTTGTACAGTGAAGACGCAACCACATGCCCGGAAAATAGACCATAATTATTAATGAAGATGAAAATGTAAAGTAATAAAAATACAATTACGTTTATTATTGTGGTCAGTGTGGGTCATTTACTTCAACACAGATAAATGAGACCACTACAGATACAGGCTGCAGCTGATCTGACCAGTCACTCCATGGTTCTGGAGATGTTCTGGAGATGTTCTGGAGACGTTCTGGAGATGTTCTGGAGATGTTCTGGAGACGTTCTGGAGACATTCTAGAGACGTTCTCGAGACATTCTGGAGATTTTCTAGAGACGTTCTGGAGACATTCTAGAGACGTTCTGGAGACATTCTGGAGACGTTCTAGAGACGTTCTGGAGATGTTCTAGAGAAGTTCTGAAGACATGCTAGAGACGTTCTGGAGACGTTCTAAAGACGTTCTGGAGATGTTCTAGAGACGTTCTGGAGACATTCTAGAGACATTCTGGAGATGTTCTAGAGACGTTCTGGAGACATTCTGGAGATTTTCTAGAGACGTTCTGAAGACATTCTAGAGACGTTCTGGAGACATTTTGGAGACGTTCTAGAGACGTTCTGGAGACGTTCTTGAGACGCGACGGATTCAGAGTTAATTAGGGGTAAGTCTCAGGAATCAAACCCACAACCTTCTCGCAGTGGGGCACACATGAACATTTTAAGATACCTTGCCTGGGCCAGATGGACGGTTCAAAACGATAAGGAGATTGTGCGTCGATCAAAATGAGCTCTGACTCTCACACATACCTCGTTCATCACAACAGCATGGAGCCGTACAGTATAAAGGCTGTGTGCTGAACCGACGCAGATCTGATGAATATTTGGCACTTCATAAATCAAAAAATCTGGCAAAAAACCCTGGACTGTGGAGCACTTCTCACCACACGGCAGCTCCGGGGCTTTTCAGGTGAAGATAAGGCCTTTTTAAAATCATATAAAGCTTTGACTGACCATGTTCTCAGTAACTTTAGTCCCTCCCCTGACCTCTACAGACTACAGACCACCTACTGGACATCATAGAACAGACCACCTACTGGACATCATAGAACAGGTCAGATACTGGACATCATAGAACAGGTCAGATACATCATAGAACAGGTCAGATACATCATAGAACAGGTCAGATACATCATAGAACAGGTCAGATACATCATAGAACAGGTCAGATACATCATA
>JAVQKC010003061.1:0-16430 GCA_036025475.1 Philypnodon macrostomus
TGTATTGTTCTGGACGTATCTCATGTTCAGTGGTGCCCCACATAAGTCTTAGACTTAATTTCTTATACGATCAAGTTAATAAACATACACATAACATCACGTGTTTGCACGCTACAGTCGCCCATTAACCTCTCAATTGTTCCACGGTGAGTTCCTGTACACATACATACCAGGGCATTAGACTCTCATCTGTAATAGCTGTTCCATGTCAACAACAATGCTCAACTTCAAACTATTTTTCATTAAATTCTGTCCAGTGGTAACAACAGATAAAGTCGGCAATAACAGCAAAGGTAATAAACAATTGGCTTTAGGATTAGAAATGGCTAAATCAGGAGTAGGCTATGTTTATATTAGAGTATTACTGAGAATGTTTGAAATAAATTCTGAAAACCTGATTTCTTCAGGATCGTTAGCTGTAGAATATCACATTGTGCAATTGTTGCTTATATATATATATATATATATAATCTGTCTATCAATAACATGTTTTAAACAGATGTCATGCATCTCTATGATATTGGGTCTAAAACCATATGGTCCATATGATATATAGAAATGGCCTTGACCTTAAAGTCATTACTAGAATGTTACCAACTCTCGATGAACCACGTTTAGTCTAGTCTTGTGACAGGATGATGCACTGAGCCCAGTGGGGAACAATAGAGCCAGGGCTCCCCTGAAATAAAAAAATCTTAATCTCAGTAGTAACGGTAAAAAAAAAACAAAAGAAAATACACAATAAATAAATAAAGCTCTTTCCCACTCTCCCCTGGGCACAGTACACTGTATGTCCAGTTCACCTCGGCTGCCCATATCTGTGCTCGAGGCTTGCCCCATAGACTCACCCAGACCCAGCTTCTCTCACGCATTTTGATGGATATTACACTGATAATTATGTGTACATAAACTTGTTTTTATAGAAAAATGTCCCATAATGATGTGGCCACATCTACTATACAGCCAGTCAATCTCCTTTTAGCCGTCACTTTCTCTAATTGGGGCTATCATGACAGGGGTGTTTATTTATGTGGCTGTTATATTATTATTGACAGAATTGAAAATGCTGATTGGTGTGTGTGGTTTATTTAATTTGATAAATAGTTTGCTCAGGTTTTTTTTCGGCTGTGAGGATCTTGTTATTCTCAGAGCCGCCTTGATGTTTTGTGTGCTTTTGTTGAAAATGTCAGTGTCATTAAAATGTGGGTGTATCAGAGCCATTACCCACAGTAATGACAGGAGGTAGCAGCTCCTGAGATACTCTGCTTTTTCTTGTTTCCCACCATTAAATCCAGTCAGACCCTTCTCTCAATGCAATTCTCTATGCACCAAAAAACAATACTTGGCTAATAAATATCTAAAATGGATTGGAAATTGCTACAATGTTGGCATTGTGTTTTTATATTTTGTGTGTGAAGTTGGAATTCAGCCAGTTTCATAGTTCCACACCCAAGCCTGGATAGAAGGAATGATATGCATCAGGACAGGCATCTGACGTGGGATCTATACAAAATGATTAATATTAATAATAATTGTGGGTTGCCGGTTCGAATCCCTGATATACTGTCGGTGTGTCCCCGGGCAACCCACATTGCCTATGTATGAATGTGGTTGTGTGATTGGTGGTGGTCGGAGGGGCCGTAGGCTCAAAATGGCAGCCACACCTCTGTCAGTGTGCACAAGTGGCTTACCACCACCGGGTGTGACTGAGGAGTGAATGAATAATGTAATTGTAAAGTGTCTGAGTCTTGAGAAAAGACTATTATTATTATCACAATCACAAAGACGCAACCATAGAGGGCAAAAGCTGAATTAAAAAATATGTAGTTCTGTTGGTGCAAAGTGAAGTTCATTTGTACAGAATAGACCATTGTTATCATTAAGTCATTTATCTTGTCTTTGGCCTCACTTAACTCAGTACAGACCATGTTGCTGTACACTCTGTGGAGGCCTGCTGCTGAAAGTCTGAGGACAGCTTGGTTCATTGGGACATGTTTTAGCCTGGAGCCAAAGTAATGACGGGAACCAGAGCAGATGCATCAGCGCCTGCAGCGGTCAGCCACTGTTCTCTCAGACTCCTCGACAAGACCAGGAAGTGATGAGAAATCCCAACACAGTCTGCCGTCTGTTTGAGATGGAGCTGAGATCATATTCACTTTAGGACTACAACTGGTCTGTGCTGGGCTGCTATAATCTACATCTGAAACCTTAGTGTGAGTACATTCTTTCAGTTTACTCTGTTTTATACAAAAGTCAGCGTGAGCTTTGCTACTGATGAGCTTTCCACAGTTGTTTTATGGTAGCCGAGTGGCTATCAGTCAATGCAGTTCTTTGTCTTTGTAACCTATAGTGCTGAAAACAAGTGTGTGCTGTCTGCTGAGACTATGACAAACAGCCCTGGGCATTCTTTATGACATTGTGACATAACACAGTGTTCCTTTTTAAATATAGTCTTACACAGTGCTTTTATCAGCAAACTAGATGGATCTAGAACCCAAACAAAAATGTAAAGCTGAGTGACATTACGAATACAGACTTGATTTGACTTGACTTGACTTGACTTGACTTGATGATGACGACAACAATAATAGTGCTTATCTAGACTCTCAAAGTGCGTCCCCGTTGAGTTGTCTTAATTCAGACAACTCTTTTAATGGTTGGTATGAGGTAACTGTAACTTCTCCTGCACTAAAACAACATGGATGAGGTTTCTTGCTCAAGGACACTATGGCAGTAGGCACCAGTCACAGAATTCAACTTCGAAGCTTTGTTAGTTGGATACCTTTTTAAGAAACTGTCAAGTCTGTACGATTTCATACCACCATTGCTAACTAGCAATATAAAATAAAATGTGTAATTACCAGACTATAATTAGGCTCATCAAAACCACTAAAATTTGACTCAAAAATCACGGCTCCTACCTTCTAACACAGTGAACGTAATCCTTGTGTTTTTCCAGGTTATCCCCATAGCAATACAATCTTACAATACAAAGAAGTGCCTGGGTAGTGTGTGATTTAAGTGAGTCTATTCAAACCACTGACCTCTGCTGCGCTGCTCATGCTTTCCAGGTCCTCGCTCGCTCGCACTAACAGCAAGTAGCGATGCTGGTCACTCTCATAATCAATAGGACGGGTCAGGCTGATTTCCCCCGTCTCCGTGGCGATGGAGAAGAGACTGCTGGGATTGATAAGGAGGCTGTAGACTATCGGTTTCTTCTGGAAGGACACGGCAGGTGTGGCCAGGAAGCTGGAGATAGAAAGAGACAGTGTGAAGTAAGTCAGAAATTCTCAAACAATTTATACCAAGTTCCATCTCAGAAAAAAAGACTAAATATACAGTATTTTCCGCACTATAGGGCGCACTGGATTATAAGGTGCACCGTCAATGAATGGTCTATTTTCAAACTTTTTTCATATATAAGGTGCACCGGACCATAAGACGCATTAAGCGAAACAAAACAAGTCAGTCAGTCAAACTTTATTAAACATGTTCACAATAACTCTCAACATTGTTCAAATGTTAATGGTGTATTCACAATAACTTTCAACCTCGTTCATTTGTAACACGTAAAAAAACACAGTCTGATACGGTGAAGCATAGTACCGGTATGTATTACTCTTGACTCCCGGAGCTTTGTAGTTTACCGAAGTCGTACCAAAACATTTTGACGGAGCGCCTTGAGCGCCGTGTGACACAAAATCGCTTGGAGGTTAGTAAGCACAACCAGAATTAATCCATATATAAGGCGATCCGGATTATAAGGCGCACTGTTGGTTTTTGAGAAAATTAAAGATTTTTAAGTGCACCTTATAGTGCGGAAAATACTGTATTTTAAAATAGATGGCTGCTACACTTTAAGTAAAAAAACTAAAACACAACAAAAAACAACTAAATTCAACATTCTGCTTCTGATTGGTGACATTTCAGTAAGATGAAAGGAGTACTTTTGAAAAGTATCTATTGTTGATTAACTGAATGCATTTCATATTGTCAAATTCTCCATTTTAATGTATATTGTCTATTGTGAAAAGAATGTGTTGTATAAGATTTGTGAACAAATGCATTCTGTTTTTACTGTAATAAAACCTGATTCTCTTATTTTGAAGGAAACGCCCACAAAAGAACTGGGTGACCACTCGGGAAGTTCAAACAGTCCGGTGCCAGAGTTTGGAAGCACAGGTCCCAACTCCAGTTATCTGAACAGATTTACCACACACTCTGAAAGCTCCACAGATGAAGAAGGGGGTGGTTTTGAATGGGATGATGACTTTTCCTCTCCAGGCCCAAAAGCTTTACCCTCCTCAGCTGCACCTCCAGCCCCAACGAGCCTGGACCGAGAGCCCCGCTGGACCACCTCCTCCAGCTACTCCCGCTTCTCCATCTCACCGGCCAGCATCGCCAGCTTCTCCCTGACTCACGTCACTGACTCGGATATCGAACAAGGAGGTAAGTGTAGCATGTATTCAGAAAAGATAAAGCCAGATTATAATACTTGCATATACTGTGCAGTTCTGTGACAATGTTGTAGGTAGTATTGAAGAATACGATATGATAAAATATCTTATTTATTTTCATCTCTTACAAAACGCAAAGTTTAGAAGAAACATCTGAATCCAGTCATGTGACCATACGTTGTCTCCAAAAGTCCACTTCTATATACACATTGATATTTGATGGACAGGTACATCTTATCAGTGGTTGTAGGCTGTCCACATTTTAACAATGATAAGATAATCCTGAATCCTGATCAATTAACACAGGTTAATCACATGACCTGTTTTGGCTGTTATTCTCTTCTGTTTTACCCACAGAGGGCTACCAGCAGCAGACATGGCAGCACAGAGTAGAGCAGAGGGATAAAGGGGGATGTAGCGTAGGTGACTGCGGCTTGCAGTCAGAGAGTGTGGAGAATAACATAATTTACAAAAGACTGTGGAGGGTAGGATAGTGTTCAGTTTGCAAAGGTGTGCTTCAGACCTCAATCTTCAAAACTGTTTTTATGTGACGAGAAATGGTCTCATGTTTACAGAGATATGATCAGAAATAGCTCATTCACTAAACATCCATTGAAAAGAATATACCACAACCTGACATGCACGCTGGTCCCGCCGTCTTAAACCGTGTTTCTCTCACAATATATTTGCTGTAGTTTCACAAAAACAACAGAAGTCAGTAGTCTAGACGTCCTGTCTAAAGTTTTTGTACTAAATTTGATCTGCACTGTGCGAACAGCCCATTGCAATGAGGAAGGAGTAGCACTGTGACTGTATGACTCCCGAGTGCTGCTGGAGCAGGGGTGGTGATAGAAGCAATAGGGGGCTAAGAGCGGCAGCTCCGTTTGGGCCCCTGGGGCCCCACTAAAGAAATATTTTACAAAAAATGTAAAATTTAATTGTTTTTAATCACAAACCAAAGGTGTGATCAATAGGTATAATAAATATGTAATTAACAATATTTTAATAAATATTTAATTAACGCGTATGTTTACAAATTTGTATAGATTTACACAAGATTATAACTCAAGAACAAAAATTGCATGACTGGTGTTTATTGTTGTGATGTTGATGCTTAACTAATCCTTAACTAATGCTCAATAATGTGCAGTTATTATAATGTGTTACCAATGTGTTCTGGTAATAAAGCATTTATTCGTCTTATTTGATCCTAACCTGTTACTCTCTCTTGTTTTTTTTCTTCAGGAAGTGGTGAAGATGGAGAAAAAGACTAGCGTGATAAAAGATTTATCATCATACAACTCGCACTTTTATCAGTGTTTTGGCTAAGAATGGACAGATATATTTTGGGGATTCAAGGAAATGCTTTTTCTCAGGCTGAATTGTACTTTACCTACACTGACAAGACCATGGATTAAAATGGCCGCAACTAACTCTCCACAGACCAGGCCCAGTAGCAGTCTGTGCCACCTTTCTATATTTGTCTGAGTCTTTGTGTAATTCAACATTTCATCAGTTCTTGGATTAAAAAAACAAAACACTAAAATGGACGTAGCTTCTAAATATTTGCTTTACGGACTCAACGAGCACATTCCAGGTGTTTGGCTGCTCTTTTGTCTTTATGTGCACTCCTTCAGTACTTTGGTAACACTACAAAATTACTTTTTATGTGAATTCAACATATTTGAGCTGACATAGCTACAAGCTCTTTGATTTGAGGAAAAAAATATGCTTTGCCCGTTTCATGTTGGTCTTTCATATGTGTGATGATTTCAGTGGTTGCCTTTTCTTGAAAGAGTAAATTATTGTTTCATAATCTCCAATTGGGAGATACTTGTGTAGCATTACATGGGTTTAAATCCACACGTAGGATGAATCCACTACCTTCGCACTTCCCATGTTTGAGCGGTGCAGTTTCATTGAGATTTCAGTGAATGTTTATTTGTTGACATGGACATTGACTTAACTCTTCAAGAAGAGATTCAAGAAAGGATATGGTGTGTCCTGATTTCTATAGCATTGTTTTGTGTGTGCTATTTGTCACTGGATTTATCTCGGTGCCTGTAGGCTTTAAAGACAGCCCCACTCCATCACATCAGAAAACTCTTGTTAATAGGGATACTTGTGTTTTTAATGCCCGAATTAACTGAAGAAATGTATTAAGCCGTTTGTGTACAAGTGTGCAATGGACTAATTCTTTATCGGTTTATCAATGCTGTGTTTGTTCAGAAAAGGAACTGGTGATTTTTTTTTTTTTTTTTAGTGAAAGGACTCAGACGTCTCAGCAAAGACGGTACAGGAACAAAACTCACTGCTGCAGGATTCTCCTGCTTCAAAAACAGACATCTCTGTTTGCCTTTTTTACTGTTAGGTTTCATCTCGTATTATAATGAACTGAATATCAAATTGGAAATATTTCATAAAATGTGTAATAGTTTTGCATGATGTAACAAGATGGGATATCCTCCTCAAACTGTAGGCCAATACAGTTTAGTTGTCCTATTCTTCCTAAAACAGAAGCACTGTACCCACTTAGACGACCTCTGTTCAAACCAGCAGCCGGTTTCAGTTAAACTTGAATTAATTTAAGGAAATCTTGTTTTATTTGATCACAGTATACATTTTTGCTTAATCTTGCACATTTGGAAATGTAACTTAATGTTGAACTGTACTGATGTATATAAATATTGATTTCTGTTTGTAAATGGGAGCAGTGTATCTGAATTAAAGGTGTGAGGTTTCATTTTGTAATTTAAAAAGATTCATTCAAACATATCAGTCGTCGACTGTAAGCAGTTAAATTGAGACAATGCAGACGTGCTGTCCAACTAGATTTTAAAGCTAATATTTTTACTTCACACTGTTCATGCTTAGTGTAATATATGAAGTGTTTATAATTACACTGTTTAATATGAAAATAAATGCAAAATGAACTTCTAAAAATGTTTGCATCATTTTGGACACACAATACACTTCACAGTCCCTGGGTTCACTGGGCCCTGTGAAATGATCAAGTAATATACATGTCATAAAAATAATGCCCAGACAAATGTAAATGAATTCTCTTTATTTTCCACATCAATGCCCTGGTGGGATGAATGTCATTAGCAGTGACTGGCTGGCTGTGCAGGTTCAACAGTCTTAGCAGGAATTGCAATTTATATAATGGTCAGAGTAAGTACTTTACTTATTGCTCAAGGTTATTCTTGTAACACTGCGATACAAGTTAAGCCATCCATTTCACAAATAGACATTTTGCCATGTTTTTTAAATATTTGTTTTTTAAATGGGAAGGCTTATTTCACTGGTGTGGGTGAAACACTTGATTCAAAATTAACAGACAAGACATTGAATCAAAATTCCATAAATGCATAAATAAATAATGCTGGTAACTGGCTACATGCAAATAAATAACAACCAAATCACACAATACTAAACTGAAAACTACAGTAATTTAAGAAGTGTTTAGTGGTGGCCAAGCCTTAGCCCTTAAAAAAATTCACAGGATTCTATAAGTCAGACTTATCGATAAACCTGATGATACCCAGTCCATACAGGCTTAAGATGTGTTCCCTTTTCAGATATCCAGTCTTGTGCAGTCTTAGTTTTTGGACACAACACAGTTTTAACATTCATCCATCAACCAAGTCAAATCCAACTATAACTGAATGAACTCAGTGTAAGTTTGTGCATTCCCTTTACACAAAGGGGTAAAAAGTTATGGGGATCAATCGGAGAAGACAAATCCAGGCAGGGCCGGATGTAGGTGGTTACACTTCCACAGCATTCCCATTTTCCACCTTCGTTTGCCGAGGAACAGCCGGGCTGCGAGTCCCAGAGGCAGGGAGGTTGGTCACACGGGGTGCCTCTGCTGAATTACCTCTAACAGTGATGTGCTCCCATCCTCCCTGAAACCATAAACAGATCAATACTCTATTAGTAGTAGTATTAGTGGTCAAATTTGTCATCTAAATTTGCTACCATAGATCAAGAGCTAGAGTATTGACAAATGTGGTTCTAAAACAAATTACTGCTCTCTCTATGTACTTGATGAATCCAACAGGTCACAACATACCCCAATACCAAAGTCCCATGAATGGCCTTTCGGCTGCATGGGTCCCACCCCAAGTCGGTGGAAGATGGCTCCCGGAAACTCTGAAGGAAATCCTGGTACTCCTTCTGCTATGGTCCACACCTGAAAAAAATAAAGTTAACCAGAGTTTACAAAGCGATAGTCATTGCCCTTAACCTCAATGATGCATTTAAAGCAGGGGTGGGCAAACTTTTTGATTCAAGGGGCAGTATGGGCCGGCTGATGTTGAATTCTATGAAAACTGCCACCATTTCTTGACAAATGAGCTATCCGGCCTTCGATTGGACCTCAGTGAAAACAAACATTTTGTAAAAAATACTGACCCTCATTGTGAAATATATCAGAAAATGTTTGGCGGGCCGGATTAAAAAGCTTAAAGTGCTGCATGTGGCCCCCGGGCCGCAGTTGCCCACCACTGATCTAAAGAGTTACACAGCTCTGACCTGATCCAGGGGGCCCACCGAGACCTTAGTGACGTTGTTGGAGATGAGCTCCCAGGCTGAGCCCTGAGGGTAACTCGGGGTCAGGCCCTGTCTGTACCACAGGTTACCTACAGAAACAATATGACATTTGTTTTTTCATATATAAGTACGATAAATAGTAAAACTAAATATGCAAACTTTACTCACCATTTTCATCTACAGCAAACACTGATGTGCGACCCACAGAGAGCTGTTTCAGCGTTTGTCGAGGAGGAGATGGGATGTGGTACCAACATTCTCCTGTAGAGGGATTAGAGAGTCAAAGCATGAGTATTGAGCATGAGTTTAATTGTTTTAACATTTGTAACCAACCTGCAGGGTTCTGGGGGGACACTGATCCTCTGTAAAAAACTGATCCGTCTTTGGCTATAGCCCACACCTGGTTAGCTCCACCGATGGATACAGACTTAAAAGGCTGGTCTGTACCAACATGCAGCCATGAGCTTCCCTGTCAATATAATCATAAAAATCATAATAATATCAGTGTGGTATTTCAGGTAAATTAACAGGTAAATATGTTCCTTACAGCAGGATTTTGAGGGGTCACTCCTATCCTACACAGGACGTCCCCCTTTTCACTGATGGCCCACACAGGCACATGCTCCATCTTACTCTGAGCCAAACAGGGCATCAGGGAGATGTCACTTAGAGAAATGGGCGGGACCTGTTGCCATGGCGCTCTCAATGTAATCTTACATTTCCTGGAACCAAAACATCACAATTAGACTAAAATACTCAAATATACAGTTTACAGCTAAATGTATGAGCACCTGATCCATCGTCTTCTACGCACAAAGTCTTTCATTGTTTTGTGCCCATGGAATGTCCTGTAAGATAATATGTTTAGTATGTATTCTCTTCACGTGTTTCTGTATAAAAAACAAATACATACGTGGGGAAATCTGCAGCGTATTGCCACCCTTCATTGTCGGTGCCTCCTGGGACGTTATAATCCACAGCCCATTCTGATACCTAACAGCAAAAAAAGTATGAATATAATGTTGGGGGAAAAGCATTATATGGATGTTTGAAGGTATATCTTACCCAGGACCACTGAGGAGAGGGAGGGTGAGTTGTGCTTTTTGTGCATTCTCTTAGACCACTCTCATCGCTCCACATTGGCCGATCTGTGGGAAGTCCCCTAAAAAACAGATAGAAATTCAAACTTACTATTTAAAAAAACCCCAACATAAAATAAGTCAAATCTAGACTTCTTACTTGTCTGTGTATCCAGTCATGGGGTTCCATCTTTGATTTTCATACACATATATGTTTCTAACGTCAGTCTGCTGGTGCATCTCAACTGCATCTCCTACCGGCATGCATGCATGTGGAAGTGACAATACATTTTACTTGATAGTGCTTATATATGATTAGTAAAAGGGTCGGTATCTTTTTAGTGGGATTCTATAAATGGAGAAACAGACAGGAGCAGTAACACTAGGGCAAACAAGCAAAAATACTCTATAATGCAGTGCGAAAAATGAAATCGATAGCAACCAAATGTTAAAGAAGTCTTGTCTTGTTAGTCTGGTCTGCTTTTCCAAACTATCAATCAGTACATAGTATCTGAATCTGAACTATTAAACACTATAAAAAACCCTTAAACACCAAACCCAAGCTATTAGCATCACACAAAAGACGCACTAAATATAAATTATAGACAATGGGAGTGGTTCTCAAACTGTGGTATGGGTTTGCACATTAGATCGGCTCTGGGGGATGGAGCTTATTTGTGAACCACTGCCTACTTCTGGTTTAGTTCCAGACTAATCCTGGATTTAGTACTTCTGGATTTGGTTTAGTTGTGGTTTATCCCAAGTTACCAGGTCTAATCTATATCATAATGTGTTCGTATCATGGTTTTCCTTGCAGAAATCTCCAATTGATTCATGCACAACCCTCAAAGTTGCCCTGCAGACGGTAGTAAAAAAATAGCTAGCATATTATAATATATTCAACACTCCAAAAAATAAAAAGGGGCTTGTGAAACTGTATTAGTTACATTTCCTGTCGCAGTTTGAGAACCACTAAACACACACAGCAGGGTAACATGGGCAAACATATTTATGTATGAGTTTACCCTGTGCGGACTGTTGCCCCGAGCACACACTGTAGACCCAAGCAGTGCCGTCCCACCCGACGCCCCAAACCAGACCCAGACTGTTAGACTCTACACAGCGCAGGTGTCCTGGGACCTGGCGCCAAAACCTGCAGCACCATACAGCAAAAGCAACAGCTCGTCAAGCATTAAATTATATTAAGCCACTGTGATTAGGTGTGTTAGCGTGTTTTTTTTGGAATGTTAAGGGAGGAGGCTTACATGAGGTCACAGGACAGTGCAGTTGCAGGGGATTCTAATGTGAAGGAAGGTTCATGAACCATAATGTCGCCTTTTGAGGTGGTGGACCAAAGTGCATGTCTGGACGGGGGACCCCTCACCCCTCGACATTCACAGCAACAGTCGGACAACAGGGACAACTAAAAAAACACAAAACCATGACAGTGTTAAAGCTTTGAGCAAAATAAAAAAACAAATCTATCAAGCTAGTACAAGCTCATTACCCAGTCATTCAGGTCCTTTTCAGTTTGCGCTGCGAGAACCAAAGGCCACCTCTGTTTGGTTCTTTGGGATGTGTACACGGCGAAGGCGTAGTAACAGTCCCTGATCACCGGCACCAGTGCTGTGATTTCATTTATGAACACCTGGAGGTACTAAACAACACAAACAGACAACACAAACAGATAATATAGTAATACAGTAATATTTTTGGAGAGCTTATGTGTGTGGTGGTGCTTATGTAGGCATGCGGGGTGTCAGGTTTAAGAATCTGAAACTGAACTCGTGGACGTTTTTATGGCTGAAATAGTGCTTCGGAACAGGCAATATATTATCTGGCAGTGTTTGTGTGTTGTGCGACAAAACAATCCCATACATCTTGATTCATTCATGTAATATTTTGTACCAACCCTTTTCTCATCATACTGCGTGTAGTAGACAAAGAAGATGCTGTCCTTCTTGCCGTCAGGCTTTGTGGACTGCTCCAGAGCCACGCTCACATCCACCCAGCGCTGAGGCTTCCAATCTCTCCACCAACGCAGGGTACCTTTACGCACCCAAATGGACTGAAGTGGGAAAACCAATGTGAACATGTTAAACAATGGCGGTCAATGTAGATCAAGGGTGCATTGAAAGTACCATGGGAGATTTACATTGCTTCTCTCCAGTGGTTTTCTGCTGGTGGCCTCTCTGCGTTCATGCTCCTCGCTCCAGGCGGCGGACTGGACTGGAGTGAGGGACATTGAGGTAGGGAGCACACCTAAAACAAACATGGCAGACAGTTTAGTCTAGATAAAACAAAGACCGTTGATTACATTGGCCTGTGGTTAGGGCTGCACTTATCATTATGGCAATATTAGGAAATGCAATACCCTCATTGATAGAAACTAAACTAAATTAATTAAGATGTATTTTAACAGTATTGTGATACTGTTAAAATCCAGAAGAGTCCAGAACCTTCTATCATTGACCCTGTTCGATGGTGTAAAGTAGGTAATAATTACTAGTTCACTTTATCCCCTCCCATGGCCTCTACAGCAACATCAAATCAGACTAGTTTGACCAACAGTTGAGTTTTTGAGTGGTGTAGTACACACACTGATTTGGGGCCAAGGGAGGGACTAAAGTAAAACTCAACAACTTTGTATATCTAAATATGACTAAATATACACACCATTGTTATCGGATATTGCATGTTTTTCCATATGGTGCAGCCCAGCTTACGTTGAGATAGACTTGTACCTGTTGGACTGAGCCAGCTGATTTTAGCCTCTGCATCTACATCGCAGCCTCCACCAGAGATCCAAGCCCACACGGGTCCATCCTCTTCTCCTACCCTCTGTGAATTCTCCAGAGCTAAAACGTCCGTGCTACTATTGTTCCCACCGCCTGCCGCTTGTGCACTTCGAGCCGCCTCTGCTCCTTCTAGATCTACGTTGCACCACGGCTGGTCACGTGATGCGTCGTCCTGTGTGGGCAGGACAGGTGCGGGAGTGGGGTCGGTGCTATCCTCTTGTGGGACTTCTAAAATGGATGGCTGAGGTATGGATGTTTTGTCCCGGTCAGATACTAGGCTGTTGATGAAGCTGTCACTAGCGGGAATGAAGGGTTTAGGGGCATTTTGAGGGGTGTCTTCTGTGAATGTGTGTTCCCCTCCTAAGGGTACTATAGAGGGGTCTGCTGCCTCTAGGACAGGGGTGTCAGTGCTGCTGCTTTGTGGTTCTGTCGGGCCCAGCTCTGAGTCCGAGTCTGTGCAGCTCAAAACAGAGCCTTGAGATGCTTCTGTCAGCTGATCATCTCTGTAGGACATAGAAGAAAATAATTACAACTAGAGGTGTGCGATATGAATAAGATTGTATTGTATTGTGATATAATCTGCTAATCTAGGCGGATTAAATTGTGCTACAGTGCATTAATTTATACACTTCTACAGTAGTATTAAGTGTTAAATGATGATGAACATGGGAGTAAACACTGATAGCAGTAGTCCTGTCAAAAGTCAAAATCTTGATCTTGGTTTAATAAAACTGTGATACTATATTTCCACCAACCTCTATAACAATTTCTGTTTGAGTTGTTTTTCCATTAAAATGTGGACAGCTGTTTGTATGTTTTATTCTGGTTTGATGCCTTTCACACCACACCGCTGTTCTTAGTCATAAATGGATGAAGTAGTAGCCAGTACCAGCCACTAATGTCATCTGCAGGATACAATGCCAACAACAGATCATAAATCAGTCTCAGCAACAATTAAGTTTGAATAATTGAACATTTCCTTTACACTGATGTGAGATGCCCCTTCCTCTAATGGGAATGTGTTGGGTTTGCAGCTGTAAAACTAACTTAGAAAGTGTTAACATGTTTAAAAGTCAGCGGTCAGGAGTAAAACTTTGAAAGCAGGAATGAAAGGCAACTGTGGATGTAAACGACACTGTATACTTGGGTGTGCTGCTCACTAGTCCAGATTTAGGAGCATGTCTTATGAGAGGGAACTGTTATCACAGTAATTACAAAACATATCAAGAGTTTGCTTTAGACTTAATTTAATTGAATAATTGGAATAATTGTCATAATATAAAAAAAAAAATGTTTGACAACAAGAATCACATTTACCAACCTTTGTGGAGCAATGTCTTTTTTATTTCCCCACTGAGCTGAAATTGGGATCCATCCATTCCCACTGGGCTCCGAGGGGGTCACACCCATCCTAAAATACAGCCCTCTGTCTTCACCAACAGCCCACACCTAACATAAGGAAGAGTCGTACAAACACAAGCAATTTATTACTTGGCAAAAGCCAGTTCTACACATCAATCTGGCACTGCTCCAGTAGAAACGCTCAAAAAGAGGAGGGACTCTGACTGATATGACGTAGCAAACAAGGAACTGCTAAATCAGTAATAAGTAATAATATTTTAATAAATTATCGTTGCGTGATTTTAAATGTTTTTGTAGAAATACAGCAGCATACACCTTTTGATACTCAAAATGTATTAGCAACATGGGAACGCTGAAAAACGTAAGGTGTATGCTGCTATATTTCTCCTCACAGCAATACTGCCGCACGATTGGTCCGCCCCATCAGTGGTGTTGATCAGACAGCTCAGCGGGAGCAGTACAAGATGGATTTTTGTGAGTTTGGAAAACTACAAATCTCGCGAGAAAACAGCTAGCAGCTCAAGGTTATAAAGTCATAGCAGCAGACAGACTGTTACTTTATAAGGTCATATACTGTAACACTGACACCTGCCACATCCACACAAGCCCACTCTGTAACTGCAAATATGAAATATGGGACATGATGATGACGGCTTGGCCAGCTTCTAATTAGGGAGTCTCCCATATGTCGGGCCAGTAGGAATACACTCCGGGATATATAAGGCTGGCACTAAGATGCTACTGCGGGACATTGGCTGGAACACCAGGGTGCTCAGGTTACACGACTACAGGGCTACAGGCCAGGGGCAATAGGGGATAGATGGTGTGGAAATGGTGAGGTTCACTGGAGGAGGCGGTGTCAGATGAAGGAATGCAGTGCTAGCAAAGTCTTCAGCAGTGAGACAGATACTACAGAGTCCCCCTGACCCCAGCAGGCGGCTCATCTTGTAACTAGATCCAGTAAGAATGCCCAGGGGTTCATCGAGTACTTTAAACAATCTTCAAAGCTACTGTCTGAAAGCTTGTACACTTTTGACCATACGATACAAAAAATACTAGTTGTAAATATTCTGAAACAGGAATACCAAACTTTACATTTTTGACTTTACAAATTGGAATGAAGCAACAATATCTTTACCTGGTCATTGAGGCCAACATCCACCATCATCATTTCTCCTCCGATGCTGATCCAGCCAGAGCCACAAGGATTATGGGAGTTCACACCACGTCTGAACCACACCTAAACACAGAATAATGAGTGGTTTGTTATATTAAACAGCACAGTTAGATGATAACCACCAGTTTACCTTGTAGTCTTTGGTGACCACCCACACCACACTGATGCCAACAGAGACGTGAAGAGCTTCGACCTCTTTTCCTGGTGATTCCACATCGGTCCATGATGTGCCTGTAAGAAGATGATGATGATGATGTTTATATAATAAACAACAAAAAGATCACAAAAATGGACAAAGGAGCAGCACTCAAGGATAAAAATGTATCAAAACAAACCAGTTGGGCTGTCTAAACTAAGGCCAGTCCGGACCAACAGGTTTCCATCCCAGAGCACAGCCCACAGCAGGTCTCCAGGGCCAGCTGATAGCTGAGCCACCTCCTTTGTGACCTCCACCTCCTCCCAGCTGGCGCCCTCTGGGACCCGTGGATGGATGCCCTCCCTGAACCACACCTGCACAGGAGAACAAGTAGACATAATTTGCCATTTAGTAATATAGTCAGGCTATCCTTCCAATAAAAAACTGACACCAAAATAGCCATAATTAGTGTCATTTATTATAGAACAATGCTGCCCTCATGTGGCAAGAAATAGCTAGTGGAATATTACTATGAGCAAGACTAGCCTGTTGACACGGACTGTGCTTCATTAATAAATGACCAAGTTTGATTGTGCAGAACTGACTTGGCCCTGCTGAGTCACACCCCAGAGGTAAGGGTACCGCCCCGAGTGGTCACTCATCTCCCAGCCGCCACAGCTGATGTCACAAAGGGGCAGCGGGGGATTTCTGGAATTGTCCAACGGGATCTGCAAAATAAAATATATATATTGTATATCATTTTTTGTAACTAAATAAGAGCTGGAAGTTCTAACTAAATAAGAGCTGGAAGTTCTAACTAAATAAGAGCTGGAAGTTCTAACTAAATAAGAGCTGGAAGTTCTAACT
>JAVQKC010003068.1:0-10535 GCA_036025475.1 Philypnodon macrostomus
GTATATTTGACAGCCTCTAACGTGCACATACTTTGCCCGATTAGGCTCAAACCTGAAATACCTAATTACCCCCCGGCCCTGAACACATCTGACTAATATGATGGCAGTTACCTCTATTGCGCCCCGTATAGACTGAAAAAATAATGTAGTTTTAGGTAGTTTTAGTCTGCAAAAACCTTCCACACAAACATCCAGACAAATCAAAAAAGTCAAATAGACCCTTCCCAATGTTTGTCATGGTTTGGGGGCAGGGCCTCTTAACAATATAAAAACCATTAGAAATCACACAATGTCTGATTAAGGTGCCCGTTGGTGCCAGTTGTGGCAGACGTATGGGGGCATTTCGCTGATATACACCTTGCTGTAGGGGACGACACCATAGGCCTAGTTTAGTTGAATTTTTGATATTGAAGCAATTTTATCTAGTAAATAAAGTTAATATATCTGCACAATTCAACATACATTTTTTGCTAAAATATTGTTATTGCAATATAAATATTTAACATATAATTATCAAATATCAACATGTTTTCTCATATTGTGCAGCCCTAATGTTTAAGTTCTATGTTCAAACATAAGATTACACATAGTTAATCATCATCATGTCAACGTTTTTAGGACCTTTTCTCTGTTCAGTCTCTTCCTTTTTTGCAGTATTTGGAAAATTGCCCCAAGCTATGCGTTTGACTGCCATGTACCCACTGGGGCTTTCCACTGGTTGTTTTTAGTTTCTAGTGCCTTTGGTCAACAACTTCCAGATGACTCCACCTCATATCCTTCTGCTTTTGAACTTCTTCTTTGCCATCTATGACCCCACTCTAACTCCTCTCTTCAAATGTCAGCTTCCCCATTTGCACCAGGGTTATGGGACAACAACTCAGGGGGTTGCTGTAGCTTGTTTGGGCATCACAATGGGGTTAGGTCTCTCTCGCTCGCTCTCTCTCTCTCTCTCTCTCTCTCTCTCTCTCTCTCTCTCTTTCTCTCTGTCTCTCTCTCTTGCTCTCTCTCTTTCTCTCTGTCTCTCTCTCTTTTTCTCTCTCTCTCTCTCTTGCACTCTCTCTCTCGTATAGTAGTGAGATGTCAATGTCTTAATGTTTTAAAAAACCTTTACAGTTTTCATAAAAAAGAGCTGCTGACATAAATGATAATAAATGAATAAATAAAGGTAACAGGAAAAACTGTGGCTGAACTACAAGGGGATGTTCAACAATGTACAATTCATGTGGATCTTTGATGTGTGTTTTTACATTGGAATCCTTCACAGACGTCTCCCTCAGCTCTGGCCGCTCTCTGATGTGGTCCTACATTATGTGAGCTGGACTGAAACTCACTCTTTGTTTCTTATATTTGTCTTTCTTTAAAAATGCACAAATGACTTTTTGTTTAACTGGTCTTTCAACTTCTCCGCCTATATTCACACACAATTGTGTTGTCTAGGTGCGCTCCGGGCTTCCTGGGTGAATACTGCCACCATAAGGACCCCTGTCTACCCGGCTACTGCGTGAATGGAGGGAACTGTACTGTGACTATGTCAGGAGGTGTAACCATCCCTGGGAACCCCACCTGCTCCTGTCCACTCGGGTACACGGGCATACACTGCCAGATCCCCCAGAACTCCTCGTGCTACCCCAAAAACCCTTGCACCAACAATGGGGTCTGTGTGCTACTGTCTCTGGACAAGTACCAGTGTCAGTGTGCAAGAGGGTGGACAGGTGAGAGTCTCTTATGAACCTCTTTTGGTCATTCTGCCTTCTTAGCAAATTGGGGAAAGAAATTGCCCACATTAATACAGTTTTTTTAGTTAAAATTAATTATTGTTATTTTTTATTTATTCTTTGAGACAAATTTATTAGCAAAGTTTGCCAGAGGAATACAATTTATTTTATTTTTTTCAAGTGCAATTTTTGTTTTCCACAGGATGATCATTTTGCTTGAAAAAAGAAAAAAATATAGAAATATCTTTAAAGAAGTTCTAGGCCTAATCAGTAAATTTTAGACATTTTAATGAATCTAGACATGATTTTTTTCATTCATTTTTTCTACTACGATGACATTTTTTATATTTTCTCTGTACAGGACCTCGGTGTGCATATGAGGACATTTGCCTCTCCAGTCCCTGTGCTAACGGTGGCATGTGCACGTCTCTGTCCGGTGGTAGCTACAAATGTTCCTGCCCTTCCGGCTACACAGGTCCCCGGTGCCTTAATGACACAAATGAATGTGCGGCCGCACCCTCCATCTGCCAAAATGAAGGGCTGTGCATCAACACTCCTGGCTCCTACAAGTGAGACTCTGGATAGAAAAATACATTACATAAATACACAATTTTTATTATTCCAAAAAAGTGAACTAAATCAATTTGCTGCAGGTGTATTTGTTCCCTTGGTTATACTGGTCGTCATTGTGAAAGTTCATACATCCCATGTTCACCGTCACCGTGTCTGAATGGAGGCACCTGTCACCAGAGCTCTGAAACAAGCTACTTCTGCCACTGTCTGCCAGGTAGGTGCATTTCACCATAAGATAAACACTTCTTCAATGACTGCCCTAAAATAAACTTATATGGCTCTGCTGCTATTTATCTATACAAGGGAAGACATAAATAGCCTTTTAAAAGTTACAATATGTTTTAAGTGCAAACAGACTGATCCTGTTTTGTTCTACACACACTGCTCCATTTCAACTGTCTGCAGACACAACAAAGACACAGACACTCTCTGTTTACACAGCACCAGGACATGTTATAATCCCTGTACACCTTGAGGATAAGTCTATTCGTGGTACTACAGCAAATACACACACATTAAGAGGCTTTTGTGCTAACGTTTTACTTTTCTGTTTTTTTGTTCAGGGTTCAATGGGACCAACTGTGAAAACAACATTGATGACTGCCCAGGCCATCAGTGTGCTAATGGGGGGACCTGTATGGATGGAGTCAACACTTACAACTGTCAGTGTCCTCCAGAGTGGACTGGTAAGACAGTTCTGTCCACATTGTCATAATATATAGTTTTATATATTTCTGCCCTCACTGACAATACAACATTGACACTGCAGGCCAGCACTGTACTGAGGATGTGGATGAGTGTCGCTTGCAACCTAACACTTGTCAGAATGGGGGAACTTGCAGCAACCTACCTGGCAGCTACGTGTGTGTTTGTGTCAACGGCTGGAGTGGTCCTGACTGTTCTGAAAACATTGATGACTGTGCCACAGCAGCCTGCAGCCCCGGCTCTAAGTGCATTGACCGTGTCGCTTCCTTCATCTGTCTCTGCCCACATGGAAAGACTGGTAAGTCATTGGATGCATTCAGAAATATGCATTAACATTGTTTCTATAAGAATCACGCTACATATGTGGAAGTTTATCTCAACGTTTCTGCTGTCTCTGGTGTCATCCAGGTCTTCTGTGCCATAGAGATGATGCTTGTATCAGTAACCCATGTAGAGAGGGCTCTCACTGTGATACCAACCCCATCAGTGGCATGTTCAACTGTAACTGCCCATCTGGATACATAGGCAGCACCTGTAATATAGATAGAGATGAATGTAGTATTGGTAAGTTTAATCAAGCCAGTATCTAGTCATAATATCTCATTGTTCCTGATTGAAACATTGGTCTTATCCTCTCTTCTCAGGTACTAATCCTTGCGAGCACGGCGGTCAGTGTGTGAACACAGATGGCTCTTTCACCTGTAACTGTGTGCGTGGTTACGCTGGGCCTCGCTGTGAGCAGGATGTCAATGAATGTGCTTCAAACCCCTGTCAGAATGATGGTACCTGTCTGGATAGAATAGGAGATTATACCTGCATCTGCATGCCTGGTAAGGTTTAATGAAAATTCAAGAAATAAAAACTACTATTGTTATGAAAATGTTAGTGTTAAATACGTCTGCTTCAATGACGTAACAACTTTTTCTCTACACAGGGTTTGAAGGGACCCACTGTGAGATAGAAATGAATGAATGCCTCAGCTCCCCTTGTCTGAACCAGGGTAGATGTTTGGATCAGGTCAGCCGCTTTGTCTGCGAGTGCCCAGCAGGTTGGTTAAATCCTACGTTTACTGGAGTGATTCATTAAAAACATTCAGTGATTTATGATTTTGTGTGTGTTAACAATGTTCACTTCCTACAGGTTTCAGTGGTGAAATGTGTCAGATAGACATTGATGAATGCTCCAGCACACCTTGTTTAAATGGGGCCAAATGTATCGACCGACCCAATGGATATGACTGTGAATGTGCTGAAGGTATTACCAGACTTTCATATGCAGCAGTAAAAAATACACACGACAAAAATCAAAATCAAAATCATGAATATTTCATTCTAGGTTTTACTGGTCTTCTTTGTGAGGAGAACATCAATGACTGTGATCCCGAGCCGTGCCACCATGGTGTGTGTAAAGATGGTATTGCCACCTTCTCGTGTGAGTGCAACCCTGGATACACCGGCTCCATCTGCAACATCCAGTTTCAAGAGTGTCACAGCAATCCCTGTCAGAACCGAGGACGCTGCATCGACCTGGTCAATGCATACCAGTGTAACTGTCCCCCAGGCACTACAGGTACATTATAATATTTTGACAGTTAACAAACACCCTCATATTGTTGAACTTCCTCTTAGACTTTGTTGTAAACCAATCAGCATTTTCTGTGTGAAAAAAAACTGTGAAAAAGTTGTTATTGAATTTTGTTGAAGCATTGCAACAAAATCTTAATGTTGGTCAAGATCATAAGGTTCAGAATTGAACATGTACTATACTGCACGCAAGGGTGAGGATAAATGATTGTTGCTCTGTGATTAAACACTCAGTATGATGTACCAACGTAAGGCCTGGTACTTCAATCTCTGCCTTTTTCACAAAAAGCTTAACCTTGACACATCCGTTTTTTGGTGTTTTTTGGTTTTTAAGTTTCATACATGTAGTTCTTCTTTTCTGGAGTTTCTTGTTCCCTGTTGTCATTGTCCAACCTGATTCAATTCCTTTTCATAAGCATGATGAAAATGCTTGCATCTTGTCTCATAGCAGTTCATAACTGTTGTGTTCTATTTTATGGAGTCTTGCTCCCCCTGTGGGTAACTAAAATAAAATTGACAGTTATTTACAGAAAAACCTAGACACTGAACAAAAACAATACAGAATGATCCAATAGTGTTTTGTTTTCTCATTAGGAGTAAATTGTGAAATCAATGAAGACGATTGTGATGGCAATCCTTGTCAGTATGGAGAGTGCTATGATGGCATTAATGAGTACACATGTGTGTGCACTCCAGGATACACAGGTACGAAGTTTAATCTTTTATCAAAAACACTGTATTAAGATATAATATTATTATAGTTAACATGTTTCACTGTTTCTTGTGTTAGGTGATAAGTGCAATATGGAGATTAATGAGTGTACATCAAACCCCTGCATGAGCGGAGGAACCTGTGTGGACAAAGTAAATGGTTTCCACTGTCTGTGTCCACCGAGCACTCACGGCCCTCTGTGCCTCTCTGGACTGGACCACTGTGCTCCTCAGCCTTGTGTTCATGGAGAATGTGTTGAACAACAACATGGGTGAGTCTTTGAACAAAATCCTAATACTAATCTAATACTAATAATTTAAATACTTTAGGTCTGTACCTAACGATAATTACTATATTGTGTTCGACAATATATATATATTATTGTTGAACCAAGTGGACCCTTCTCAGTAGTGATATTGCTTGATTTACTATAGTATTATTAATAGATTAATCAATTATATTATGTGTCAAATGCAATCTACTATGTTGTTTTGATTGTGTCTAAATATACAGTATTCATTGCTGCTCATGTTTTATTTAAGAAATATTAGAGAATTAAAATTTCATTGGTATTGAAATAGGTATAATCTGGGGTTTTAGTGGCATAATAGTAATAATAGTCTACTCAATAATATCAACTCTTTTTGAGGCAATATATTGCCCTGTAACAGGCCTAGCTGGACTTACAGTAACTGTGCCCTGTCTTTGTACCAGGTATCACTGTGAATGTGAACCTGGCTGGGTCGGAGAACTCTGTGATTCAGAACAAGACGAGTGTCAAAGTAATCCTTGTCAGAACAGTGGCACCTGTGTTGATCGTCATAATGGTTACACCTGTCAGTGCAAAGCCGGATACAGAGGTAAACTACACTATTTTCCTGTTTAGTTTATATTTACACTATATAGTATAAAAGTAAATTAATGACATTAAGGGGACTTCACTTTTCTCTCTAAAAGGTTGGAATTGTGAGAAGAATATAGATGAATGTGCTTCTGGGCCCTGTCAGAACCACGGCATTTGCATAGATGGAGTCAACAGTTACACTTGCCAGTGTAGTCCACCATTCACAGGTTAGCGATCTAATAGATAGTGGTCATCTGACCATGAATACAAGGAAAAGTAATTTGTTCTAATTATAAACTGTGTACTTAAAGGTAAACACTGTACAGAGGAGCTAGTTCCCTGTGCGTCTCATCCATGTGAAAAGGGAGGAGTGTGTCATCCAACTTCAGACTATTTATCTTACACGTGTCGGTGTCCGGGTGGATGGCAAGGTATGTGTGCATTTTTAGAATCATAAAAAATGTATATACGCACTACAATTACATATTTGTCTGTGCTTGTAGGGCCACGCTGCAATGAGGATGTAGATGAATGCAAAAAGTATCCATGCAAAAATGATGGCCGTTGCATTAACAGTCCAGGCAGTTACTCATGCAGATGTCAACCTGGGTACAGCGGACACAACTGCCAGACAGATGTAGATGACTGTAATCCAAGTGAGTTTCTTTAAAGTCATGAGTATAATTATAATTCATAATTCTGGGTTATGTTTCTTTTCAAATGTGTCATGTTTAATCCTTGGCCTTACTTTGCCCTTTAGACCCATGCCTGAATGGTGGCTCCTGTGTGGACGTTGTGGGAGGGTTTACATGTGACTGCCGTCCAGGTTTTAGAGGGGATCGCTGTGAGACTGAAGTAGATGAGTGTTCCAGCCAGCCCTGTCGAAATGGGGCCGTTTGCAAAGATTATGTTAACAGCTTTGTGTGTGAGTGTCAACCAGGCTTTGCTGGAATTTTGTGTGAACACAACATCCTTGAATGCTCTGACAGGTAAATAATTATTTTAAGACATGTCCAGTATTTTGTTCTGTTTTTTGCTTATGGCAGTCTGTTTGACTATTTTGCAGTTCCTGTCTGAATAATGGCACATGCATAGATGACATCAATAACTTTTCATGCCGTTGCCGACCTGGTTTTTATGGTACTTTCTGTGAATATGAGCATAATGAGTGTGACTCCCAGCCCTGTTTACATGGGGGCACCTGTGCTGATGGACTGGGCACATATCGCTGCACCTGCCCTGTTGGATACAATGGACCCAACTGTCAGGTAATGTGTCTGTGCTACTGCATATAGTACCTGTCTAGAATCAACATACATAAATGTGGTTTAGTAATACTAATGAGAATATCAATTTCATTTGCTGCTCTACTGTTTTGTTTGCAGAATCTTGTAAACCTTTGCAGCCAGGTCCGCTGTCACAACGGTGGGTCTTGCGCTCAGACAACCACCTCCTGGAACTGCCATTGTACAATGGGATGGACAGGACTTTATTGTGATGTCCCTAACATGTCCTGTCAGGACTTTGCTGCTAGAAAAGGTAAACAAATCTATATATATTTAGAAATGTTTTATATTTTTTGTAATGAAGTTAAATTATTTGTGGTCTCTTTTTAAAACTTATTTAGGTCTGGAAGTGGAGAATGTTTGCAAGCATGCTGGGCGCTGCATAAATGTTGGAAATTCTCATCAGTGTCAGTGCCAACCTGGATACACAGGCAGCTATTGTAATGAGATGGTAGATGAGTGCAAGTCAAACCCCTGTAGCAATGGGGCTACATGTGTAGACTATCAAGGGACTTATGAGTGTAATGTAAGTATATGTATTATCATGTTTTTTCTTTGGGCTTTAGTGTCTGTACAGGGAATGATCACCAATTATTTCACTAAATAATAGTTAATTCTTGTGTTTTCTGTCTTATATTAGTGTAAGCCAGGTTTCCAGGGGGTCAACTGTGAATATGATGTTGATGAATGTCACTCTAAACCCTGTCTCAATGGTGGAACCTGTATCAATCTCATCAACCACTTCATCTGTGCATGTCCTCCAGGAACACATGGTACTTTCAAAACTATGTATACGCTATTTCTTTATCTCACAAGGAGGTCTGAAAAACAGTCTAGCATCATCACATCTATCTTCCTGTGATCTTAGGACCACAATGTGAAGTCAATGTGGACGACTGTGCTCCTATACAGGGCTCCTCAGAGCCACGCTGTCTAAACGGGGGACAGTGCATGGATGGGATTGGGCGATACAGTTGTACCTGCCCTCCAGGATTTGTTGGAGAACATTGTGAAGGAGATCTGAATGAATGTCTGTCAGAGCCCTGTCATGCCCCTGGCAGCCTGGATTGTGTACAGCTGGACAATGACTATCAGTGCCGCTGTCGCCTTGGTTACACAGGTACAGTATTTTTTAGTACCACCTATAGCAGCTCCAGCAGCATTAACATTGTGTGTAACTAACAGTGTTTGGTATTATTAATTGCAGGACGGCACTGTGAATCAATGGTGGATCTGTGTCTGTCAAAGCCGTGTCATAATGGTGGCTTCTGTTCAATGAACATGAGTTCAGTTCATGGATACACCTGCTCATGTGCTCCTGTAAGTCTGTCTTGTCATGTCTATTTTTCATCTGTATCTTAAATCTGATAGGATAACATCTAGTTGAGCTTTGTGTACGTCTTTAAACTAAACACTTTTACAATTTCTTACAATTGCTTCAGAGGCACATCACAGGTATGCTGTACATTGCAAGAAGTCTGTGAGAACTTAATAGTAGTAATAACTGTAGTTAATGTGATGTTGGTTATTGACTACAATTCATTTAAACATTTTTGTTTTTTAGGGCTTCACTGGATTTAACTGTGGTGAAATAGAAGGGTACAGCTGCGCCAAGCTGCGGTGCCTGAACGGTGGCCGCTGTGTGGAGCAACCACCAGGCCATATCTACTGCCAGTGCCAGGCAGGCTTCACCGGACCACGTTGTGAGAATGCATTCAGGTGTCCATGGCCCTGTCAAAATGGAGGAACGTGCATCAAAGACTCATCAAACCCTTTTCAGTACAACTGTCACTGTCCCCTGCACTTCTCGGGGCAATACTGTGAGAACAGAGTGCAACCAACGAAACCACATATCACTGTGTGTCCTTATCCTCAGTGTGAGAAACAGGCGGGTGATAAAGTTTGTGATGATCAGTGCAACAACTATGAGTGCAAGTGGGATGATGGAGACTGCTCCCTCAACTGGAAACAGCCCTGGATTAACTGTACTGCCTCTGTTCCCTGCTGGGACCTCTTCAAGAATGGACACTGTGATAAAGAGTGTGACAATCCTGGCTGTCTCTTTGACAGTTTTGAATGCTCAGAGATCCCACCGACATCCTGCAAGTAAGTCACATTTGTGTCACTTACATGCTATTGTTATAACTATTTACTCATTTCTTGTAAATATCATATTGTATTTTTTATTTTAGATATGACAAGTACTGTGCCGACCACTATGGAAATGATATCTGTGACCAAAGCTGCTACACTGAAGCTTGTGGCTGGGACGGCCTGGACTGTTCAAGTGATACCATGCCTAAGATATTAGATGGCATATTGATAATAGTTGTGCGACTGCAGCCAGAGGAGCTACTCGGGGACTTGAGGGGTTTCTTGCGCTCCCTTGGAGCATTGCTGCGCACTAATGTGAATGTGAAGTTGGATGAAAATAAAAGGCCAATGGTTTACTCTTATTATGGGCCAGAGGAGGAGACAGGGCGCCACATTCAGAAGAGCAGAAACAAGCGAGAGCTTGACAGAGAAGTTATTGGGTAATATGAAGACAATTCATTTGTAATGGACAGTATTTCAGATTACTGTGCTCAAACATTCATTGTTTTATTTTTTTTCCAATAGATCACAGGTGTACCTGGAAATAGATAATCGGGAATGTCTCCAGAGAACTTCCAGCTGTTTCTTAAGTATAAATGAAGCTGCAGCCTTCATTGCAGCTGCCCATGTAAAGGGTGATCTGCCATATCCTCTAATGTCTGTAAGCAGTAAGTATCTGTTCACCATTAGTTAATGTAGTCTATTCCCAGCTAGTAAAGTTCAGCTGGCCCACCTCCGGGCCACATCCTCATGCTTCTTTCGGCCCTAATGCGGCCCACACACTGTATACCGACACAAAGCCGCACATGTTCTCCTCTGGCCCTTATCCGGTTCATATACTGTATTTAGACAGTTGTTTTAATAAGGTTCTGGCCCGGATCCGGTTCATATACTGTATTCAGATAGAAATTAAAATTATATTCTGGTATTACTAACCCTGTAGGAGTCAAAAATCATGTTTTTGTTATTAATTACTTATTTTCTGGTTCTTAACAACACCAACACAGAAATAGCAACAGTAAG
>JAVQKC010003072.1:0-26313 GCA_036025475.1 Philypnodon macrostomus
CTTGGTACAGTGATTCTCCACAGTGTACCCAACATAAAATATTATTATGATTGGATTAAAATGGTGAAGTGAGGTATATTTGACAGCCTCTAACGTGCACATACTTTGCCTGAATAGGCTCAAACCTGAAATACCTAACTACCCCCCGGCCCTGAACACATCTGAACAATATGATGGCAGTTACCTCTATAGCACCTCCTATAGACTGAAAGAAGAATGTAGTTTTAGGGAATTTTACAAAATTTGGCAAAAACATTCTTCACAAACATCCAGACAAATCAAAAAAGTCAAATAGACCCTTTTCATGTAAGTCATAGTTTGGGGGTGAGGCCTCTTAATTGCTCCTTAACAATTTTAAACCCTTAGAAATCACACAATGTCTGATTAAGGTGCCAGTTGTGGCAGACGTATGGGGCCGTTTCGCCGTTATGCACATATATATATACACAGGCCTAGTTTGCTATAAACAAAAGTAGGCTGAAGGTTTGTAAACATAAAGTTCTAAATTTTGGAATGGAGGCAACTGGAGGCTCAACCATAATATTATATTTATGTTTATAGCATAAGCCGCAAAATATGGCAAATTAAGATGGTTTAACAAATGACATCCACTCTCTACATGTAGGTGATGTCAGAGCCTGGGTAGGAAACATTAGTGAATGTACCTCACATTGTATATTTGTTTAATGTACACATTAGCAACAGTTAGCACTTAGACTAGTGGCAAAAGTCTTGATTTTTAGGTTTTTACTGGTCCTGTTGTAGACCACAATCATTTTTTTTATTGTATGCTCAGAATTATTCTATCCCTCACCACAAACACTACTTTTTGTAACGTTAACTCACTTTTTCTCCAGTCGCCTCCGTTCTGGAACTTTGAACATTCCATATGACCAACATTTTAAAGGGTCTATAGGACCCAACAACAGAATGTGCTTGAGTTTGGTATAGCCAGGGATTAGGCGTGGTCAGTGTCTTCAGAAAACCTACAAATTGAATGTACATCCAATCCATCCAGTGTTCATCATAATATTTAATACTATTTATTATTAGTAATACAAACACTGGCATTGATACAGTAAAAAGTCACCCACCCTTACCAGGGATCATCATAAGGTCATCAATTTCTATGCTTTAGAAAAATGACCGAACATTAGAAGAATCAAAACTATGCATGAACCATGAGAAGAGTTTGTTCCATTTTGACCCCGTCTCGAGTCTGTGACCTACACACCGGGTCTTTGAAGTCTTCTTTGTAAAAATAAGAGAGAGTAGACACAATGAAAGGGGCCAGATTAGACAGCTGTTGTGATAGAGCCTTTTACCAGCCCCTGTGTTGTGTTTGCACAGACAGTCCACCCGGGTTAGTTTGATAAAGTGGAAGTAAATCGAAAAAGCAGCTCCACCAGACAAGGACAAAAGGTGAGAGACCAGAGGCAGAAGATGAGACCAGGGAGCAACAGATGGGACACAGAAAAAGCCCATTACGATTACATTATAGTTGTTTAAGGTAGATAGCACTGTGACCGGACAATGGTATAAAAAAGCACCCAAGTTTGCTCCTGTCTTTCAGTAAAGTGTCTGCATATCCTCCCCATGTTACTGTAGGTTCTCCACAGTTTCCCCCACCATGTAAAGGTATGTTGAGAATGTATTTTTTTTTCCTAGTAAATTAATATAATGGAGTCTGTGTGTATGTGTCAGCCATGCCACCAACTGGCCATTGTCCATGGTCTATTTCGCCTAAGGCTCATGCCAATATTCATGTTTGACCTTTTATAGGCTTAACAATATCTGTTTTCCACTTTATCAAAGTTAAAAAAAATGTGGTGTAAGCATTATTATTCCTACAATAAATTGAAAACACTGGTTGCGCAGCATCGTTGTTATGTTTGTGCCAAATCCGATGTGTCTTTTCGTAGAATGGAGAAGGATGAAGGCGGGTGTGACCGGCTGTTTTAACATTTCAAAATGTTCACTCAAGTCAAAGTTCAATCTATCGATCTATTTGTAATTAAAACACAAAAAAAAATATATACAATTATTTGCACATTCTGGACTTTCCAAACAAACAAACATCACTAAATTGAGTAATATACTGTATATAGTAGTATTCCATAAATTCATTAATTCATTGATCAATAAATCTTTAAAAAATGTCCAGATTTTTGCTGGGTTTCATGTTCTAGAATGTAACGATATCATACCCTCAGATGGGGGGGCTTGGGCCAGAATTCTGAATTAGCTATACGGGATTTCTATAAGGAACATCTTTCTAAAAAAAAGCCACAAATGTTTAACCTGATAATTTTCATTAGTGACCAGGTCCATTACCCTCCTGTATCTGTACAACAACATCACAATATTTGTATATCAACAATAACAATTTTCCTGCCCCCCATCTCCCATTGAAATGTATAGGGCTACAGAATGATGTAATGTCACCTGCAACCCAGCAATATAAAACTAAAGAACTAAAAAGCTGTCAAGGATACAAGTAGTGTCTGTTTGTCACATCTGATTTATTTTGAGTAATAATGGAAATCTAATTTTTAAAAAGAAAATCAAAATGTAACATAACGAGAACAAGAGAAGGAGAATTGTGGCTTCAAAATAATATTACTCAAAGAAAAAAGTAACCAATTAATTTTTCAATTCAAAGAAAAACAATATGAAGAACTGTTTTAACATTTAATTTTACTGGGCCTATTATTTAAGTCAGACAAACATATAATACTAATGTTCACATTGTGTTCACATTTTCTCACTATTTTTCAACATAAAGCAATGTGCAGAAGCTAAAATATATTCATTCTAAATATTATTACTCAAATAATATGCATTAAACTGGTTTTCCTGTGAATAAATACAATAAAATGTCTTGGAGAGAAGTACATCGATGTCAATGCTGTTATATTGTTGGATGCTAGTTTCGCTGACTTTGATATTTGACTTTTCACATATTGTTACTTTCCTATAGATTGATCCAGATAATTCCGCTTTCTTTATAAATCAGACAACTGACTAATTGTCTCTATTACAGAATGTTTCAACACATCCAGAAGTTCCTCATTCTTCAGAAAGATTTTGAAAGTGATTAAAAGTTCAAGGTTTACTTTATTTGTCTCACTGACCACCAGAGATTTCATTACAATGTACAAATGTGACGCCTGTAGCTTGACATTTGAGATATTAGGTCAAGCCAGTAGCATAAAGTGAGCAGGGGTTCTTAGTTAAGATTTGAGGGGTTCTTAGTTAAGATTTTGTCATGGTTTAGACAGACTTATTTAGACCTATTGAGGTTAAGTCCTGGTTTTGTCCTCATTTAGACCTTGTTCAGCTCCAGTATTTACACCTAGTTTGGTTATAGATTAGTCCTGGCCTAGTCATGGACCATAGAGTGGGCCCCTTCACCTCCTGGCCCCAATTAACTTGCACTGGCTGCACTGCCTGATGATATGCCCCCTCGATCAAGATAAAGTGATATGTAAAATATTATTTGGGCAGCCATAATGTCCAAAAACCTGTGGACATGTGCATTTGTCAACAGTGAGGCCTTTCTTTGTGAAGTTTGCATGTTTTCTGGATTGTCTCCACTTTACCCCATGCATGGGCTAAGCCTCCAGCTAGGTACTGTTACAAAAATGGTGTACTGCTCCTGAAAGGTCACTCAGTGGCACCGGAAGGATGGGTCAAATATAAAGAACAAGATAACAAAGTCTATCTATACAAATAAAATAAATGAATATATAAGAGAAGAGGAGAGTATAGAGTAAGATGAAGGGCCGATGATCGACAGAAAATGGAACTAAATCTAACACAGTCTTGACATAACAGCTTCCTTTTCACTTTGGAGCGTTACAAAATATTTAGAACATAATTTACGTACTTTATGATAAAACTGGAGGCCAAGCTGTGTGTCACCCTGTGTCACAACCGGCCCCCGAGCCACACTTTGGACATGGCTGGATCATAATTCAGTCTGCCACTATAGGTCGGTCAAATTATTTCCTGCCACCGGCTTTCTCTTAACCAGTTGAATCTTGTTTTAGCTGGACAGTCAGTCACATCTTTAAAAATAACCATTGAGTGTGTTGGCTAGCATGAAGGCCCACTTTGGAACAGTGAGCGCAGCATGGTTGGAGGTTTCATCAGCGTATCACCTCTGAAACACAGAATAAGGAACTTTTGCTTGATATTATTAGTTATTTGAGACCAAATTATAAATATATATATGAATATGTGAATATATTTTAAAAATATATACAAAGGTGTAAGTGTATTTCTCTTCTGGGGTCACCACAGCAAATCATCTGCCTTTATTCAAGTAATGATGGATCAATGTCCTTCTTAATATTTCACAAAATGATGACTTTCTCTGACGGAGATGACTAATACCAAGGAACTGTATATGGATGATGTAACCTCAATACTCTCTCCGACTTGTAACATTGAACAAAATGCTAAATCATCTTTTATATAAATAGAAAATATAAATAAAACCAACAACAGTCTAAATGTATTCGTTTTATTGTTGTATTAGTATTGTTGAGCCTATTCAGATTGCATTGAGATGAGTTTTGTTAGTATGGTTTAGTTTATTTAGATTAGGCTACACCTTTTGCCTCAGGACCGGTTCAGTGAGTGCACAAAACCTATAAACGACATAAAAAGCTTGAAAGACACACTTCGGATATCCCTCCAGCGACATCAGAGGCGGATCCTGGACTGGCTTTCCTTATATGGAATGGACATCCTCTTACTACTACTGTGGCCCAAGAACGCGCTCCTTAAGCACGCACCAAGCACAACATCGTAAACCGAGTGAGTTTTATCTGACTTTTTCGAATCAATAAATACATCTAACGGGTTATATTTTATTAGACAAACTAATATATTCTCCAAAAAACCAAATAATCGAATCGAACCCTTCCATTCATGCTCGGAAAGCCAGCCCATTCCTGTGCGTCATGGTTTGTTTATGCCCCGCCTCGTCGTGGATTATAACTACGCTCACTCACAGGACAGAGCGGGATATTTCATCAAAAGAGACCACTGACTACCACAATATCAACATCGTTCTTTTCTGTCATATCTGTCCATATCACTGCATAAAAGGTAAGACACTTCACAAGCAATCTGTAAAACGGTTAAGCTAATTTGTGATATTTCTAGTGTGGCGTGGTTATCCCCGCGTGAAAGTGAAGTGATGCAATCTTACCTCATGTGTTACCGTTAATTTGGAAAAGGGTCATTTGAAGATACACCACGCTATTCTATATCAAAGCCTACAGTATTTCCCTTATAAGTCAGTTGTAACATCAAATTTGTGAAGAATTGCGGGTTATCCTGTAAGTTTAGCCTCGTCTAGTACTTTGTCATTTGAGCGGGCACTCAGCTGTTACGCCTATTTGTGAATATTTAAAGTCTACAAACCTGTGTTGACTGTTCGTTTATATGTTTGTGTGTTTTAAGGTCGACATTATGGGCTGTCCGTGTGGTTTTCAGTCGTTTTTCATTCATTGTTTAGGTGCTTACCGGTGTTAGCTATCTAGTACTAGCAAGAAGAGCTGTAAGGCGTTTGATTTCCCTGACGCTTTCAAAGACGCCAAAAAGCTCTGAATTTACGCCATTACTGTCTTTTTACAACCACAAAAAAGCCTGTAAAAAGCGGCACGTGGGGCATGTTATTATCTATGTATTACACGTAACAATGCTCCTATCTATAGCTATACATAGTTCGTTCAATGTACAAACAACAATAAAAAACCGTTTAAATACGTTATTCTCAGGTGGTACTCGAAAATTCTGATGCAATGTTGATCCATGAAGGCAACTCGTAACCCTGTCTGTATTTGGGTATGATTGTGTAGTAAAGATCACCAGCCAGGCGTACGCACATGGCAATTATAGCGTTACAGACAACTACAAAGGCACACGACGCGAGACCGAGCCCACGTCACGTCTCTTCCTTAGCGCCTCGGTGTCAGAAACCCGGCTTTAGAGATCACTTGAAGGGAATCTAGAAAGAGTGGCACCTATTTAAGTAAGTACGATTATTTTGTGCGCAAATCTTATCTGTAGTTTTTAGTGCCAACATCCGCAAACGCCGTCGTTGTTAGTCATAGCTGTACTTCCAGGTGGATGCTCCACCATACGGCACGTGTGTGTTGCATCAGCCGGCCAATACAATAATCAGAATGTACATTAATCCTATAGTGAAGCGTAATTGTGTGGTTGTATTGTAGTTGCAAAAGTTGGAGATGTATGCCATTGGTTGTCAGCGGTATATTTGGGGGAGAACCGTGCGTAAAGACAGACAGAAGAAGAAATGTCTGAGCAGGTGGCCACAGCATGCCACGTTTGTATCTTAATTTAACCTCTTGTGGCACAAAATACCCAAATGTCAACCAGGAATAATATTAATGAAATCGACATTGACAAAGTATGCTTTTTTATTTCTGTAGTGTCATGTATTATATGGCAAATCAAAATGCATGAAAATATATTTGTTTAAAAAAATATACTTCCTGATTAATATTAATGCATTTTCCATGTGTGGTAAACTGATATGGTTGGCAGCTTCATGTGTTTTGTTGTGTTTGTCAATACTATTTCCAAGACACCGACATGGCAAAGTCTAAATTTACAATAGTATATTTGTCGAACATGGGTGATTTGAGAAATAGTTCCTTGTTGCTAACTGTGTTTCTTTATGCCAACATTTTGGCGCTCATCAAACTGGTCTGTTTCTGCGATATCTAGAAAGATAGATAGTTTTTGGGGTCGTACGTGGGAACAAGGGCATATTTTAAAAACAATTGTATGCATTCTTCTGTTGTCCTCTCACAGTTGGGAGGTAGCAGCGGGATGTTGGCAGGTGCCCAGGTAAGAAGAAAGGAGTTGCCCGGTCCAGTCCATAAAGGTGGTCACCACATGCAAATGCCTTAGACACGTACACACACAAGGTCTGCAGCCAATCGTGAGCCGGTGTGTCTTACAGTATTACGTAAGATGTGAATTTACTACAGTTAGATAAAGTTCAAGAGTCTTGCACAGCGTTGAGTTTTGTTGAATTTATGACTAGATTTTTACTAAAGTTCTGAAAATGTCATAGAAATTCATTAAGTTGTCCTTCTGGGTACTGGGTATTGGAAGTAATTCATGAACAAACTTTGCATTTATTACTACATTTATTACCAGTAATAATTTTCATTCTTAAATAGCTTTGCCAGACATATGCGGAAGAAAGTATAGTCAATCAGAATGGACAGTAACATTACCTTGAATGTGTTGTGTAATCCTTATTACATTTTATTAAGCTCCTGTAAAAAATACATTTCAAAATAAAGTCGGAAAACACTAAGCTAGACAAATAGGCTCCAAAAGATTGGCCAACCAAACTGCTAACATACAGTGGTGCAAAAACGTATGCTTGAGTCCTCTGTTTGTCCATTGTAAATATTATCATAATAAAATATTTATAAAAACCTAATGACATTGTATTACTTGCATTAAACACTAGTAGCCATGTTGAGGTTTGGTCATTTCTCCTCCACAATAAGCTCTTATCCAAACTTTAGGATTAGCCGTTTTCGATACACGGTGCCAAACCCACTCCGGTTACAACAGGCTACAGCAGGATAAAACAACACTGTTACCTGACTATAAGGCTATAAGAAGATTACAACCAAGAAACCAGCTAACCCCATTACGCTGTGTATATGTCTCTGTCCACATTAAACAGCACATGGCTTTGTTGTGACTGCCACCGTGGTCAGCAAGTTCAGAGGAGTCCTGTTACATTAGGGCTATACTGTCCCTTTTTTATGACTAATTTCAAAATGAGTCTCTTTGAAACATCAGGTTATGTTAACACATTTTTTTATATATATATGTATATACCACAGGCCGGTACAGGACATTGCACCATGACACTCTAATGAGAAAACGCCCTAGATCTTGCCAAAATTTTAAATGTTCACAGTCCCACATTAGTTTGCACATCAAGTACCATCTAAGAAAATATTTAGTGAATTAAAAGTTAGCCTAAATTAAGAATAAACCTCAAAATTAGAACCAAAGTGGGACTAAATAAACCAGGTCTACCAAGGCCTAAGCAAAGACTAAACCAGGACTAGGTGAGGTCCAAATTTGAACAAAATCAGTTCTTAATTTGAGGTAAACCAGGACTAAAACAGCATTATTTAGTTATGTTCAAGATTGGTACACAGCTGCATCTCACTGTTTGTTTTCAACTGCAGGTCACAAAATGGCATCTGTTTTTGCCTGTTCATTTGGGTGCTGCTGTTGGGTGTAGTGTGTTACGTGACGGATCTTGCAGAGCAACACCTCCCTCTAAAACGTGGTCTGGACCTGTCCCGTTTTAAATCTTGGGCTGGCATCCCGTGAAAACCACAAGGAAGAGATTAGCAGAAGGTTGACGTGAACAAGGCAGCACCGAGCGTGGAGAAGTGGCTGTACACTTTGGGCTTTAGGAGGGGACCACCCTTAGCTGAGGTCATAAAAGACTCCACGTCTTATAACATGATGGTGGGGACTGTGCCAATAGTTTACAGGGGGCTGGCTTATTGAGCGATGGCAGGAAATGAGAGAAGTTCTCGAAATCCGTGATTAGGAAAATGTACTGTTTCTTAACTATTAATAACATTACTCTTTTGAAATAAAGAAACATACAAAAATATTTTAGGTACATTGTGACTTGCCCTTACTGAAAACTGTCCCACTTTTTTATTATGGTGGTTTCACTGGTTTGATTAGAGACAGTTGAAGAAGAGGCTTGGTATGGCTTTTTAGGGGTAGATGATCTGCTTCATCATCATAAAATACAAATTCAGTGTACATCTAATCCAATGTTCATCATCATACTTTATGCTAAATAAACTGAAGCCACTCAATTACTCAAGTGGAAGCATATAGTTATCATATGTGTTTAATTACCTCTGCTTAGATCTTTGTTCCTGGTGTGACTGGAAAGGCTAGTTTAATGTCAGGCCAACAGGCGACCCGGCATGTACCCATTTCATCTTTCAAAAAGCTTTAAGGTTTATTATTGTGGATGTTGGTCGGTCTTTGCTGTGTTTTTACTACATTGTTTGACAAATCTTTGTAGTTTTCCTCAGGTGTAACTACAACAGGACATGCCTTTTGAAACACTTTGTTAATTTGTTTTATTGTTTTAACTGTATTTATAGAAAAGGGATGCATTGTTCTGGGGTACCCTGTGAAGGCATGCATCAAAAAACTCAAAACCGTTCCAATTTTAGACTGCAATGTATAGACGATGACTTCAGCTTATTTTGGGGACATGAATGAAGTCTTTGGAGATGCTTGCTTCCTCTATTTTTTCCAAACAAGGAAGTGTCTGTGGGGAAAATACTAAAACCGCAACCATATACAGTATGTTATTCTTCCTTAAAGCTGAAATATCTACTAGTGATGTGTCAAAAAAAAAAATCCTAGTTTGAATAATACACTCCCCTTTCCTTATTCCTCTCCTTCGCGACCCTCTATCACGGTCTCACACAAACCCGGAACTAGGGGAACAACATAACAGAGATCTGGAGTTGGCTTTTATTCTTTAAAATAAAAAATACAAATAGTTGTGTTTAAACTAGGAATTGTGAAATAAAACATCAGCTCCCTGTTCATTGTTCGTGATAGAGTCTAGTTCTGGAAGCGTGTGATTGGTTAAACAGTTCCTTCCCTTCCTCCAAAGCAAAAAACAAAAACACAGCCCACGGGTGACCTCCAAAGTCTCAGATGACTTCTGTTATATTGTACTAATAAGTAAATAATTCTTTCTAAAATATAAGGAAAAAGAAATCAGGCAGTGCAGCTTTAAATTAAGACTGCAATTTTGGCTCTTGAGTATGACCAGTGGAACCTCAACCACAGCTTGAGAACCACAGTCAGGTGACCAGGCCTCTCTTTGCAGGTTGAAGGCGTCTTGTGTTTCACTTGTTCTCATTGCCTCCGACTGGGACTGACCCCAAATGTCAGCTCTTAATGCTAACCAAGAGTCAGGTATCAGGACTTCAAGACGCAGACTGGATCGGTGTAACCTTGCTTCACTGTTTTTCTAGATTATTTGCAGGAAAAGTAAACACAGAAACAGTTACTACAGAAATGTTTTTACAATATCTAAATAATCATTCCCTGCTTTTGAAGGCACATCTTGATTGCAATGTAAGACACAGTGATCTACCAATCACGTAATCATTTTCTATTAAATATAATGTTTTACTTGCATACCCGTTCTACCTTTTCAGTGTGTGGGTTGGGCCACCAAAAAGACCAGAATAACCAGGGGATTGCCGGTAGCAGGAAAGGCTAGATTCTTAGCCAATGTCAATCACATAGTGTCTTTTTGGAAGAAAATATTAACTTATGATGTATTTCAATGACTATCATGAGGGCTAACATCCAACTTGAGAATTGCGGGCCTTCTCCCTCCACCACAAGATCTGCACATGTGTTTTTGAGTGATGCACTGGTCTCACTGTGTCATGAAAATCATCGGTGTTGGGAAGGGAGACAAAAATGTGCCTCTAAAGAGCTGGTTCTGATCATTGGACAAAACGACTAAATATTTGGCCATGTGCTTCTTCAGGGCCACTTCTATCACGCTCAGTCCAGTCAGTTTAGATAAGATAAACTGCCCTTGACATCTGAAAAGCATCACAATAGACTGTAGCTGCCTGCTTTCCAAGTGACATTTACAACAATACAATACTGCGGATTCTTCATGGATTTCTTTTGCCCAAAAGAGACAAACTTATTTGACCAGCTGTGGTATAAAGTACTCTAGTTATTAGGCCTAAATGTTTACTGAACGAGGACTACATGGACTAACACTGTTATAAATCAAGGGGAAAATAAAAGCATTGTTAGCATTAGCAGGAGCAATACTAAAAGCAATACTAAATCAGGTCTCAATTAGGTCTTGCAATTTAGCCTAAACCAGGACTTAACTAGATCTAAACCAAGACTAAATCAGGTCTAAATAAAGTCTAAGCAAAGTCTAAATAAGGACTAAGCCAGATGCAGGTCTCAATGTGTGTCTATACATAATTAATCTAGGTCTAAAATAGATCAAATAAAAACTAAATTAAGTTAAAATTCTTTGAATAGTTTTGCAGGATATTAGCTGATTTGACACACTGTTAATCTGATGAATATTCACACTCACTCATTCACGCACACTTCATGTTTCTCTCGAGTGTCTCCACAGATCTGCAGATTTCAAATGCCAGATTTAACTCCATCACAAACCTATTATTGATGCTTTAATTCATTGAATCATATCGGCAAAAATCTATGTCTTATGACTGAACCACGCCTGTTTATTTCACGACCAGTTTTACTGTGGCAAAAATAGGTGCTTAAATCTCTTTCAATGAGGCCTTTTGGTTAGATGGACTAAGCTTTAATGTAAACCCGTTTTGTGTTTGTGGGCGTTTTGTTGTTTAAAGTAATGTTTAGGTGCATAGTACCATAGTAGTTAGCATTACTATTACTATAACTATTATTACTCTGTGTGGTGTCTGCATGTCCTCCCAGTGTAAATTGCCCATTGTGAATGAATGTGAGGGTGAATTGTTGTCTGTCAGTGTGTCAGCCCTGCGACTTACTGGCCGTGGTCATGTACTGTGTTATTGCATAGTGCCATTGCCACCGGACTAGCTGCTGTATGTTTGTTATTTTGGGCCTATCTCTTCTATTCTCCGTTCTTTCTTTGCGTCCTTGACCTGTCCTGCACTTTTTCTAATGATTCTTTATCTTTGTGGCTTATTGACTGAAGTATTGTGACGTATGTTTCGTTGCCAGTAACCTTGACAAGAATTCACTGTGATTTTAGTGTCAATACCAACTTGCATGATGTTACACACAACCAGGACTAAAGAGGAACTCAAGACTAAATGCAAGGACTAAACCAAGAAGACTAAACCATATCTAACTCGGGACTAAACCAGGTCTAAATTGTGCCAAAACCAGGACTAAAACAGGTCTACAACAGTTGAAAATAAGGACTAAAGTAGGTCTAAATCAGGAATAAACCATGTCAAAGATGTGCCCTAAACCAGGACTAAACCCCAGGTGGCTTATACCATGGCTTTGGAACCATTGAGTCTTGAGAAGAATTGATAATAATAATAATATCCCACTCGCATAACTCAGTATCCTGTATTTGAGTTAATTTTTTAAACAAATATTGAAGAAACCCGAGAAAAAAATCAACATTGTAGGTATCTAAAGTGTATTCAGTTGTAAAATCTCATTGCTGTCCCTGTGAGCAGCTGGTTCGAGACGCTGGTTCTCCCTGTGCCCGGCGACGTGTTGATATTGGCTTCACAGTTAGTCAAATCATATCTATTCACGCAGGCTTCGGATTCCCAGGCTTCTCACTGTCTTCGCTGTAGGAAAGGAGGAATGCTGAGGCCTAGTGTTTTATTGACTTGGGGCAGGGTGCTACAAAAGGCTTATTTATTGAGAGAAAATTAAAGTAGACCACTCACCGACCACATTATTAGGCTGACCTATATCACTTTGCATCGAGAAAATAGAAATGTGCAAGTGATCAAGGCAAACCTGGCATCAGAATGAATGATTACATACAACCACATTTGGTGTATACAGAAAATAATTTTAAATAGATGCAATATCCAGTGAGTGGTAGTTCTGTGGGCGAAAAGGTTTGTTATAATCACATCATGGTCTGAAATGACAAAACATGACGACCACTCCAGGTACCACTTTATTAGGTGCAAGGTCTACCTAATAAAGTGGCCAGTAAGTGTAAGTTTAGAGGGCTTTCTTTGTACTTGTTAGGTTCCCTCCGTCTCACATTGTTGAAAAAGGTAGAGTAGTGAATTCCTGGAAGTTATGTAACAGGTGCTTATTCGGGTTCATGTAGCCAAATGGCTTTTTTTTTATATTTAGGATTATCTGCTAAGGGGGATTTTCAAGGAAAGTCTCTGGCTGCTCTGGCCTTCACATGTAACGTATCTAAAACCTACGATATGTGATACTGACGGTTGCAAATAAACCTAGGCTACTTAAGATACAAGGGTGGTGATGTTGCAGTCGTTCACACCATCTTATATGTTTTTTCAAGGTTATGAAAAAATATATGGAAAATTGATTAAGTCCTGAAACCTAAAATAGTACATAGATACCTTTGATTAATGCTCATAAATCCATTTATTTGTTTGTACTTAAAAACATCTTTTTTCAAGGATGTTTGCATTTGCAATCTTGTTAGTGTGAACTGTGTCTAAACATTCTCCGATCTGAACTCTTTTTTGTTTTTGTTTTTTCACAGGTTGTCAACACCGTGACCTCACATCTGCTACTTCCCGTTTCTTCTTCTTCTGCTGCTGTTCCACGCCCACAACAACAATACCTAACTTTTATACCTCGACCATCTGCCCAGAGCATTTCTCCAGTTTAGTCCAGTCTCGTCTTGTCAGTCAACACAACCCACGCATTACTCCTTAAAAAACACATACTAGCTGCTTCTCCTTCAAACCCACACAGTCAATAGTCACAGTCATGGCCAGCAAGCTGTCCTCTTTCGGAAAAAGCTTACTGCGGCGAAGGGTTTTGGACCTATCCTGTGAAGAGACGCGATTCGCCCGATGTCTATCCACCCTGGACCTCATCGCTTTGGGCGTAGGGGCCACATTGGGGGCCGGGGTCTATGTCTTGGCCGGGGAGGTCGCTCGGGAGAAGGCTGGCCCGGCGATTGTCCTGTGCTTTCTGATTGCGGCACTGTCCTCCATGTTGGCGGGGTTGTGCTATGCTGAATTTGGAGCGCGAGTGCCCAAAACAGGGTCTGCGTATCTGTACAGTTACGTGACAGTTGGGGAGATATGGGCCTTCATCACGGGCTGGAATCTCATCCTCTCATACGTCATAGGTGAGTGAACGAGTGTTGCTTTTCCTTCACTATTCAATTGATGTTAAAAATACTAGTTGAGACCCCACCTTGTGCAACATTCATTTGTGCTGTAATGTAGAGAAATAGTGTTACTTAAATCCCTTCCAAGGCTTCTACAGCAACATCAAATCAGTGTTTGTGTCGGCTACACCACTCAAAAACATGAAAAAGACTACCGTACTTTGGGCAAAATGGTAATCCATAAAGTGAAATTTGATATTGCTGTAGAGATGCTTTAACATAATTCTGAAGCTTATCTAATCTCACTGGTCTGTTTTCTTGCAGGTACGGCCAGTGTGGCACGGGCCTGGAGCTCGAACTTCGATAACCTGGTGGAGCAGAAGATCTCTGGGTTCTTCAAAGCCTCAATGGCCATGAAGGTCCCGGGACAAGTGTTTGCAGAGTACCCCGACCTGTTCGCCCTCATCCTGGTCCTGCTGCTTAGCGGTAAGAACTACAATTCAACTGGCCACTTTATTAGGTAGAGCCATTTACCTGCTTGTGAACTTAAACCACTAATTTTCAAATCAAACCTGCTGAAGTTTCAGAATCAAGGAAAGTTAGCATTAGCATAGTTTGAAAAAAGATACTAGTTCTGTGGGTGAAAATTAAGTCAGGAACTGTTTGGAAATAACATTAACTCAGATACCACTTGCATCAGTGTTTGCAAATTTTTGACCAATCATGACGCAGAAGATCACACCATGTGCCACTTTATTTGGTACAGGACCTACCTAATAAGGAAGAGCTTGATACATAACTTTATATTTAGCTGCATTAGTGAAAGTGATCATTAACAAGTAGTTCCTTTTCTTGTCCTCATTATGATAGTTTCGGGCATGAACCAAACCACAAAATATCTTTTACCTGAGCACACCTATTTCAGAAAAGCTGCCCGAAACTGGTTCACATACGGTAATACACAGCCTCAAGCATTGGCCATGGTAGATGATACTTTGACAAATTGACTTACTTTGGACATTTCTGCTTTCATTATTTCATAGGCATCATTATTTTAATATTTGCAAATCTTCTGAGACGATATATTCTTTTGAGAAATTGTTTTTTACTAAGCACGGTGTGAAAAAAAAGTGAATTGTGAAGAACAAATGAATATCTAGTTATTTATTCTAGTTACAAATAGTTATTCCTCCAAAAATATCCCAAAAATGACATTATTTTCTGAAAATATTCAACCTCTCTTTACGTAAGACGATTTGCCCATGCACTTGAAAGCACTCTACATCCTTAAAACATGCATACATTTCCATACAGAATTATGCTAATAACAAAAAGTGGCCCTTTATTTACAATTCATCAGCCTGTCTATAGTTACGTAACTGTCTTCAGCCTGTGATGTGGTAAACCATGGTGGAGTAACAAAGCTGGCTGTTTATGTGTGAAGCAATGCTTTAGTATGGACGGATCCACCCACACACAATTGCAAGGCATGTCTGTGTTGGCGTAAATATATGGAAACAGAAATATTCTTGGAAATTTTAAAATAATATCTCGATTTTTGTTCCTGGTTTATGAAATGTAAAATATGATGCTACTTCATTGTATATCCACAAATATTCCATCAAGTTTCAACACAATAATGAAAAATGAAAGCGTTTAACCACATTCAAACCAAGGTTATAGTATAGACCAGGACCAGGGCAAAGCCAAGTCTAAACCAGGGCTAAATCTGGACCAAACTAGGTCTAAACCATGTCTAAAGCTGGGCGTTTGTGTGTGAGGCATAGCTGTAGTATGGACCCACCCCCCACTCACTATAGTAAGGCCGTGATATGAGAACATCCAGAAAAAACAGGAACGTTTGAATAGTAATATTAGGTTTTTGGAAAAGCTGTTGGTTTTAAAATCTTTGGTGAAGCTTCTACAACATTTAACCCCCAACGTTTTCAGTAATATTGTAATTTTTATGATAAACATTGAGGGGATTGTTGCACTTGCAGAGATCTTGTAAACAAAATATGATGTTGTTGAAATATCATGTATTTATTTATTTATTCAATACAGAAAATTAAATGACAAATATTTTTCCCACAGGACTTCTTGCCTTTGGCGTGAGTGAGTCGGCCCTGGTGAACAAGATCTTCACCGGGATAAACCTAGTGGTGCTGGGGTTCGTGATAATCTCCGGTTTCGTGAAGGGCGACCCGGCAAACTGGAGCCTGACCGAGGATGACTACATCGGCTTCAAAAACGCCACCAACGCCACCGCATCCATCAAGTCAGTGTCTCACATATATTATACGTATATTTAACAGTCACAGTCAAGTTTAATGTTTGTGCTAGTCCAAAGCCTGGACAAATAGAGAGAAATGTGTCAGGAAGGATATTAGGTGCAAAAATATATCAAACTAGTTCCTTGATCTTTCACCTGTGGTTCTTGAGCTATTTTAGACCTGGTTTAGTCCATGTTTAGACCTTTTTATAAAGATACATATTTTGTTGGTTTTACCATGTGCCACAATTGGGCCTTGGTCGCAGTCTGGGCATGTGTGGTCTATGCCAACCCCAGCACATCCATCAAGTCAGTGTTCCTTGTCACACAATGAACCCTTGTATCTGTGACTGTGGTGTTGTGTGTGTTGTGTGTGTCGCTCACAAGTGTGTGTTTTGTCATCTTCTGCCCGTCAGCATTGAGAAGGACTTTGGCGTGGGCGGTTTTGCTCCATTTGGCATCTCTGGAGTCCTCTCTGGAGCCGCCACCTGCTTCTATGCCTTTGTGGGCTTCGACTGCATCGCTACGACAAGTGAGTGTTTCTATAGGTCATAATATAAATAATCACTAGCCTATTAGGTAGATCATAATCAGCCTATCACATATGTTCAAGACAACCCTCAAACCAAGCATTAGAATGAAAACGACAGGCGTGATTGTTGGTGCCAAGTGGGCCATTTTTAGTATTTCAGAAACTGATGATTTAATTGTCTAGTGTTTACAATCCAGTGAGTGGTAGTTCTCAGTGCAAAAATGCCTTGTTGATGCCAGAGGTCAGACTGGTAGATAGATAGACTTAAGCTACCACAAAATCTGTATGTTTGAACGAGTCAGTAACATTTAGAAATACCATGTTACATAATTTTAGTCACATTTTCACCTACATACCTTTCACCACCTGGGCGTGTTTGTGGGCAAAAGGTGTTTAAATCACATGTTTGAATCACTTGAATGCTGAGAGGTGTGTCGATTGGTGAAGGATTACTCATAGTCAAAAGGAATTTCACATGAATTCTTTCTTTATTACTCTACTCATTTTCATGCAGAAATCAAAGCAGGAAAATAATAAAACTCGTATTGGTACACTATGAAATGAGGCTCTGAGTGGCACAGTGACTACAGATGCATTGTTGAGCTGAAAGCCCATAGTTCCTGGTGCAAATTCCAGCCAGCCAGTAATGACAGATGTGTAGCAGGAAACAAAAAGATACAAAAAAACACATCACAAATAAACACCATACAACATCAAAACTCTATAATGCCCATAGTTTCAACACACTTGACTCTGTTTTCAAACTCCCATTATTCTTAGTATATTAAACGTAACATATTTTCCCTTCCCAGGTGAAGAAGCTAAGAACCCTATGCGCTCCATCCCTATCGGTATTGTGGCTGCTCTGCTGATCTGTTTCGTGGCGTACTTTGGCGTTTCGGCCGCTCTGACACTCATGATGCCGTACTACCAGCTCAACAGGGAAAGTCCCATTCCTGAAGCCTTCTTCCACGTCGGCTGGGCCCCGGCGCGGTACATCGTGTCTGTGGGTTCCCTCTGTGCCCTGTCTACAAGGTAAGGAACTGTGAATAATCTAAAAAATACTGTTGTGGACAAGGATTTTTTCTGGTGGTAAAAACAAAACCAAAAAAATCTAAATATATCGCAGTAAATTCAGTGTTTGATCTGACATAGATATATTTTCCTATCAGAGCCTTGAACAAAAATATGTTTATAATACAATTTGATCTAGTCAATATTCAACATGGTTATCTATGCTTTTCTCATATTGTGCAGTACCATTACTTAGTATAAGGTAAATACAGTTTAATTAACTGCAAAATATACAGTAGAAGCAAAAGAAACATATTAATTTTGTCATGTACGTCTTCAAAAGGAAATCATTCTTTTTTCTCACGAAGCGTCATTTGCACAAAACATTTGCACCGTACTACAGCTCAATAAATATTGTGGACCTTTTGTGTAGCCAAACCCATAATCTCTTTGCTCCTTAGCCCGTAAGATGTCCTAGGCACTCTATATGTCGTCAGGGATATCTTTTCAATATGGAGTTGGCATGTCCTCCCCGTGTTACTGTGGGTTCCACCGCCCAAAGGCATGCATTAGAAAGACAAATGTGACTCTAAATTGCCTTAAGTGAAATAATATAAACAGTTGTCTGTCAGTCTCTATATGTCAGCCTTGTCACCAACTTGCCATAGTCCAGAGTATGTACCGCCTAAGGCCCACAGTTGCTGGCATATGTTCCTGTCACCCAGAACCTCTATTTGGAAATAAGTGGAAGAATGATAAATTGCTTTCTTTCTCTTTAGTCTCCTCGGTTCAATGTTCCCTATGCCTCGTGTGATTTATGCCATGGCCGAGGATGGGCTGCTGTTTCGGTCTCTGTCCCGAATGAACCCACGGACCAAGACTCCTCTGCTGGCCACTATTGTCTCAGGGATCATCGCAGGTAAGCTAAGATTGTCAATAGATTCATAATAAATTCAGCTTTGCTGAAGTTGAACAGACGTTATTTGTTCAACTTATATTCTACTGTTTACAGCCCAGGTCCTTCCTTTAGCAGTGTAGTAGTGGACTATTGTTTCCAGGAGTATGTACTCAGTTCCTTAAACCATAGGTCAATAGACTTTAGTTAAGTAAACTGATCAACTATGACTCAAAAAGGTACAGTGCCTTCTAGATTTGGTAAGTTCTTTATAAACATAGAAAGACTTCCTGTATGGGATAAAGCCACAGGAAGCATGCAACATGTATTGTATAGAGTTTTGTGGTTGAAAAGCATTAAAAAAAATTGTCATATAAACAATTTTGCATTAAGAATTACAATGAGGCACGATCAGCCTCACCATCACACTAACACATTGAAGAGGTGTCTTGCTCAAGGACACAACAGATGAAGAAGGAGTAGGGATTGAACTATCAAATCTCTTATTAGTTCACGACATGAAAATAAAAGAAAAGGTTGAAATACATAATAAATAAATGTTTGTTTCTGCAGCTCTCATGGCCTTCCTGTTTGACTTGGCTGCTTTGGTCGACCTTATGTCTATTGGAACTCTTCTGGCTTACTCTTTGGTGGCTATTTGCGTTCTTATCCTGAGGTATGTTGAAACAGTTCTTCACAATTTGTGCCGCTCCAAAGCCCAAATAATTAGAGGGGGTAGATGGTATCTGGCCAAATTCCTTATGCAGATGATTCATTGTGGCATCCTCTGAAGGGAAGTTCACTGCTCTCTCTCTGATAGTTTTTTATGTGCCTATAAAAAAATAACAAAATAAAGGAACTAACAAGGCAATACAGATATCTCCTGTCCACATTTTAAAAATACTAAACATGCATTGAGAAGACATTACGGTAAAGAAGTCTATTCACCATGGCCAATTCACATTTACCTAACTGTCTTCAGGTGGTGGTAGATAGCTGGGGGGGCATCACTTAATAATAATGCATAAAATGAACGTTTACATTTTTAAAATAATGTTTATTTGATTATTTTGACCACCAGGTACCAGCCAGGCACCCTGAACTCCCCCAGTCAGATGGAGAAGTTGGTGGAGATGGTTGGAGGTGAGAAGGTGGCAGTGGGCAGCGGTGACAGCAGCGATGAATACGGCACAGAGGCAGACGAGCGACCGCTGAAAGAGTCTTTTACTTTGAAACACCTCTTCGTCCCGAGCGGAAAGAACCCCTCTCAGATCTCTGGCAACATCGTCTACGGCACCACGGCAGTTATCTGTGAGTTTGAAATGCAATCTGTTGGTAAAACTTGCATTTAGTAAACTAGTGACAATAAATGAATGACTGCATTCAAACCTCCCTCAAACATTTGCTGTACACCTGTTGCAGGCTGTGAGTGATTGGTCTGACTAATTGCCTTTGTTTTGACAGCTCTTCTGATCACAGTCCTGTGCGTTTTACTTGCCAATTTCCTGGAGGAGCTGTTGGAAGCTAAGCCCGCGGTGTTAGTGCCGGTCGTCATTTTGACTTTACTATGTGTCGTGTGCTTCGTCGTCATCTGGCGACAGCCACAGAGCAAAGAGGCCCTGACGTTCAAGGTAAATAAATCAGACCTTGAAGTAAGATAAACGTATGGGTTTTTTACATCTCAGAAAATAATTGTCTTTCCGAGTTCAAATGTATTGGACTACGAGGAGTCTAAAGTAGTGATGCACAGATATATCGGCGCATTTTTGACTGATATTGGTATCGGCCCGTACAGATGGCTGAGGTTAATCAGTTGTTCTAATAGGATAACTTCTAATATTTGGGATTAGAAACAGCCAGAGGAAGTAAAGCCAATTAAAAAATTCAAAAATTTAGGGTGATAAAATTAAGTAAAACTAATATTTATGGATTAATATATACATTTAAAGCAGTTTTAGCAATGTTTCAAAAAACACTGCTAAAACTTGTTTACAGAATATGGGTATCGGCCAAATGAGTAATTCAAGTATCGGCCAAGAAATTCCTTACCGGTGCATTCCTAGTCTAAAGGACCAAACCAGATCTAAATCAAGTGTCTAAAGATCTCAACAGGTCTATGCTAAGTCTAAGCAAGGTCAAACACTAAGTCTAAACCAGGACTATACAGGGACATTTACAGTGAACCAGGTCTAGATGTCACTTAATAAAGACTCCAGAGTACTATCAATGGGACTTTACCACTGCTCTTTCTACAGAAACAATGTTATTCTAAATTACTTTTGTTTGGCACGTTTATTTTGCTGCTACGTAATACAATTCAAACTACACTCAATACAGTTATCCTCCCACAATCCACTTTTAGCTCATTACCCACATTTTGCAAACCACTATCACTCATTTATCTACGTCATAACATCTGAAGCATTGTGTAATTGTATTAGTTTAATCGACCAATCAAGATCCACATGGAAACAATGACCAGTAATACAGATAATTACATTTGAAAATCATTCTGGAGGTCTGTTTACTCTTGTTACTCTCCAAGCCAGGAGTCTGCCCTATAAAGGTTATACTCATTCACTTGGATAGTGAACAAAACTCTCAAATGTTTTGGCAATCTTAGTCTATACTAGGACTAAATCAAGTTTAAGCCAGATCTCAAATATGCGCCGGGAGTATATTAGGTCAGAACCAGGCCTAAACAAGGACTCATTTGGGTTGAAACTAATACTATACCAGGTCTAACAATATAGACTACTGAGACAGCCAGTGTAACTCATACCACAGCTTGAGAACCTCAGGTCTAGCACAGTCTTTGTATAGTGGTCCTATTTTAAGTCTAAACCAGGACTTGACCACAATCTTCAAGCACCAGCTCAGAAAATATTCCAATTTCTTGCATTAAAATGAGCCTAAATCAGGATTAAACCAGAATGAACCAAATGCATTGTTAGTCTTAAATAATTGTGTCTTTTTTGTTTTATTGCAGGTCCCGCTTGTGCCCAGTCTGCCTTTGTTCAGCGTGTTTGTGAATATCTACCTCATGATGCAGTTGGACATGGGCACGTGGATTCGGTTCACCGTTTGGATGATTATTGGTGAGACTTTATGTTCTCTTTAGATTTATTAGTCATATTATGTTATCGTTGTAATGAAGAGCGCTGTCTTCCACATACAAACAAGTGTGATGCTGTGGCATTATGGTACATCTGCAAAACAAAACATTTTCATAAAAATCAATTGCAAGTTTTTTTTACAATGACATGTATGACATTCTTTTTTTTTATGCTCTTGTCTAACTTTGTCATTTCTCGTCCAGGTTTTGCCATCTACTTCTTCTATGGCATCAGAAACAGCAGCGAAGCCTCCAGCCGGTCGTCTCCTCGCAAATACGAGCCGGCCAATCAGCCCAAGAGCCTCATCTACACCCCCGCCGACAGTGACGTGGAGGGGGCCAGTGCGTGATACTATTAACGAACTCACTTATTTTAAAACCAGGGCATTTCGACACTCATTTTAGCAGTGTCTGCGCAGCCCTGGGGTTTGTTTGTCATGAAGAAGACGCCACACCAATATACATTTTATACCTCTGACGTGAGGAGAGTGGTGTTGCGGTCATTTTTGTGGTCCAGATAATTTGATGATGTTAGTAAATGCCTTATTATATTGCCCTCGGGGACACATTGACCTACCACTAACAAACTAAACTGTCCGTGGACCACGCTAACAAACATTAGCACTCGTTATTTAGCCATTACGCCCGGAACAATGTTATACAATCGCTGCTGACATCTTGTATGTGCATCTCTCCAGTGAGCTTCGCTTCTAGGGTAGACATTAAAGGGGCCATATTATACCTTTATGGGTTTACCCCACGATTAGCACACATTTCAGATTTTAAACTGCTATTAAAATGAGCTTTTTTAGAGAACTGCTGCTTGAGGAAAAAGCTTGGTTTAGCTCCCTTTAAGGCCCTCTTTCCCCCTGCAGGCCCCTCCCACTTTACTACAACAACAAAAGCAATCAAATTAAAGTAACAAGATGGGGTTTCTTTACCCAAACATGCATGAATAAAATGAATGTGTTATCCAAAGAAGCATCATAATATCATTAACATAATAGGGTCCATTTCATCTATCAGGAATGCTAGACAAGTGTAATGTGTATAAGCAAACAGGTTAGTGTTTAAACTGCGTCATTTACAGTGTCTTTAGGGGTCGATAGATAGACTCCTGACGTCATGTTCACTGCTGTTGAGGTTTCACACACTGTCCTAACCCCACTCCCACCAAACAGCCGTCCACAGTTCAGGCTGCTTATTGAATTATTATTGAATCTATTTTAAGAGATCTCACATTTGGTCAGAATAAAGAGCCAGTGCTTAAAGGTATAATATGCAGGGTTGGGGTGAAGGAAATTCATTTATTTTTATTTCAATGTCCCTCTAGCCCAAGACAAGGTGGTTGAAGTGTGTTGCCCAAGAGCACAACAACTGTATCAATGAGTCTGGAGCCGGAATTGATCTACCAACCGTATAGTTAGTGGACAGCCTGCTCTACCTTGTTGGCCATTGCTGCCCATTGTATGTGATCACAACAACATCTAGGCTTCACATTAGCTAAAACATTGAAACTACTGTATATTCAACCTCCCTTTGAAACACTTTTGTACCATGAGCCACAACATGGGAACCACTTTAAGGTTAATGACCCTCTGCGTACAACTATTTCAACATTTTTCTTGTTACATTGGAGGGATGTTTTTGTGGTGTGTGGCTCTCAACCAATCACAGACTACACACCTAGACTATACGCTAAATGACGTTAGCTTGAGGTCATACAAACCTGGAGTAAACCCCATTTGACGTAAACGGTCAGGTTTGTTGACAAAACAGCTCTTTAAAATCCTGCATATTGTACTTATTATTATTTTTCGTATTTTCGTTAAGATTTTAACAGTAAAACTTAAAAGCCAAATCCAACATTATATTTATGAGACTCAAAAATGTGGCCTGTCCACTGTAATTTATTCTAGATATTATTTTAATATACATTTGGTCACTTTCCCCTAACATCTGCAGATCTGACGTGACGATTTGCACTTATTCACCAAACTAAATATTGAAAGATGATTTTAAATATTGGTCAGATCGAAGATGGGAATCACCGGTTTGGTATAACATTATGACCAGTGACGGGTCTTCATAATGGCACCTGTTAGTGGATGTGATACATTAGGCAGCATGTGGCATTTTGGCCTCAAAGTCTGCCGAGGATTTGGGTTTGATAAGGACCTCATAACTTTTGATCAGAGCATCTCCAAAACTGCAGCTCTTGTGGCGTGTTCCTGGTCTGCAGTGGTCAGTATCTATCAAAAGTGCCCAAGGAACGAACTGTGGGGAATCGGCCACAGGCAATGTACATTAAGAGTGAAGTGTCGGATCCACAGTGCCTCACAGCGAATGAGGGGACCAAGACAATATTAGGCATTAGGTCATAATGTTTTGCCTGATCGGTGTTCAGTATATTTATCTCTTTTAGATTTAGTTTGTCTTCCGCTTGCTTTATTTCTTTTTGTGGAACGTTTTTTCACAAAGGTTCGTGTTTAGTTTCATTTGAAACGTGTCTTCGTCTGTTGAGCTCAACCACGTTCAGTTTTTACTAGTCTTTCTTTTCTCTTTCTTTGTTAGCTCGTTCATATTTAAATGTTTATATCATGTTTTTCGGGGCTAGTTGTTGCATATCATTTACAATCAGTAGATGTTTTATGTTACATGTACAGAATATTATCGTGAACCTAAAATGAATTGTATTTTTGTGATCAGTTTTGACCAAATGAAACAATGACCGCTAATTTCGAAGTCACTGAATTCTTGTAATTTTATTATTTTTTATCATTTTGACCTAAAGGCGCTGGGTCAAAATGTGATAACGTTCATAGATTTTTTGTGGCTTTATTCTTATTATTGAAGTAATTTTAGACTGTACAGTATGAGTGTTTTAACCGTTTTGTATAACACTGTAAATTATACGTTATGAGGATTTGGCATTTTGTAAATAAAAACATTGCTGATCTCAGTCAAAAGACCCTCCCTTTCAAAAAGACAAAAAGAAACTGTGCCCGAATAATTATGTTTCTGTCATAGGCAATGGTACTAGGGCTGGAGAACTGAACGGTTTATTATTATGGAGAAATCACCATTGGTCAAAAGATTGTATTGATGTCCTCTTTATCTGCAATGGCCCATATCCAGCCCTGAGGCCTTTCTTATCAGTGCTATTATCATGGCACTGCTTTTCTCTGTGCTGTGGCATTAGCAGCAGTTCTATCTATTTTTGTCTGTTTTATATCCTGTAAATACAATGGCCGTCATGTAAAAAGTATGAGCTGTATTTTCAATGTTTTTTTTTTTATATATAAAATAAAATGATGATTCTTGCTTAAGGCGTTTGAATGAGTAGTTCTTTCATTCATTGAATTTCTTGCAATTGGTTTGTGAATGGAGCCTATTCCAGCAACTATGGGCCTTAGCAGGGGTACACTTTGGTCAATGGCCAGGTAGTCGCAGCCAGGGCTGAACCAGAGACCTTCAGTAATGATAATCATTTCACCTACAGTATCTTACAAAAACTTCGATCCAGAGAAGCTCTCATCAACATGTTGGACAAAGCAGTTTTGTGAAAGCTTACAATCAGTATTTAAATACATTGACATTACAAAGTTACTTATGCCGGAGAGAACCCACAGTAACACAGAAAAGACATGCAGACTCCACTCAAAAAGATTACGAGGCATTTGAAATGCATTTTTGGGGAATTAATAGGTTCAGCGTCAGTTATGGTGAAATATCTGGTAAAGCAAGCTTGGCCTGTTTCAACCAACCCACACTAGATCTTTAGACAACGCCTCTAAAAGTTAGACATGCAGTTTGCATGCTAACACGCCCCATTGTGAGCCAAATTTATCATAAAATACAATCTTAAATGTAGTTTCTTCAGGCGACATGATAAGGAGGTCCTCTACTGGTCACACTTGGCATTACACCACACTACATGACACTACAATGCACTACACAAAAAATTATCCATGCATGTTTTTTTCACCACTTTGCAGTTGAGGGTTAAACCAGGACTAAACTAAGTCCAAACCAGGTCTAAACCATGACAATGCAGTGGTCTATATACATCAAGTTCAAGGCCATGACCAGAATAGCACTAAAACTGCTTCTAAATTCATTTAAATCTAGACTTGAACCAACAACCTTTGAGTGAACGCATTATTATTGACAAGCTTGCACATAATATATACAAAAAAGAATTGTCACATAAACAGCTTAAAATGCAATGATATTGTTTGTTTGATTTATTGTTGGAAAAAATCTCATTTCCAGTCAAATACTCTTTTTCAGACAGATCAATTGACGTCTGTTCATGTATTTATTTATTTTAGCAGCGTATAGTCATGGTCAGTGATGTGAAAAGAGGTGAATTATGTGGTAACAAAGAAGCTTTACATTTATATATAATATGCTGTTAACAGAGGTGGGTAGTTACATTTACTCAGTTACATTTACTCAGTCACATTTACTCAGTCACATTTACTCAGTTACATTTACTCAGTTACATTTACTCAGTTACATTTACTCAGTTACATTTACTCAGTCACATTTACTCAGT